>NW_011626816.1:220099-284916 GCF_000204515.1 Acromyrmex echinatior | reverse complement strand
TCAAGCGAGTTTGTGTGTGTGTGTGTGTGTGTGTGTGTGTGTGCGCGCGCGCGCGTGCGTGTGTGTGTGTGTGTGTGTGAGAGAGAGAGAGAGAGAATGCGATCGCATATGCGTGCTTATATATATATATATATATATATATATATATATATCAAATACACATTTGACTGCATGTGTATATAGTTGCTAATTATTTAATTAAAAAGTAGTCGATTCAACAGTAGTTCGACATCGAAATCAATTAACCAACTATCAACCTCTTCGACATCGAAAAAGTCGTGAATGTTGTATCAACGTCTCCTTTCTGACTATTTTTATTTAGATGATTATGTGGCTCTTCTAAAATTCATTCAATATATGAAAATCTATAATATCACGTAATATAAATTGTATATTTTTAGCGCTGGCGTTGAATTTCGAAACATAGCCATAATTGTGTAAATTATATTAATTAAGTTAAGTTTATCACAATTTTGAGGTTGTTATATAACAATTAGAAAACTTCAGACATAAATTATAATAGAATAATTTTGTATATAATATTTTAAAATTTAAGACCACAGACATAAAAATATTTCAAGGATTTTTTTTTGTGAAATATGTCAAATATATGTTTTAATATGTCAAATAGATAAAAATTCGAAAAAATAAAATCGAATTTCAAATGTTACATTCAGACAGCTGCATTTAGGGGCGAAATGCCATTATTTTTTCTATTGCATATCTTCGGGAATACAACACCTTGTCTAATTCCACCATGGTCAGTAATAATAGAAAAAGTCGAAACAAAGGAATATCCGAGTCTGAATCGAAAGTTTCAGTCAAAGATGATGTAATGCCCGTGAAAATGGTGCAGCCCGCCGAACACGGGCGCCTGCATACGGTATCGCTCAAACACGCATTAGAACCATGGAAGGTGAAAGGGATGACATGGTATACTCAGTTTACAAGCGTCTCTCTCTCTCTCTCTCTCTCTTCCTCTCTCCCTCTCCCTCCCCCCCTCTCTCTCTAATCTCCGTTTCTGTCTATGAATGTCGCGTGAGATTCAAAGACTGCCAACTGTGAAACACAAAACATGAGGTGGTATTCATAGTCTGTTTTTATTTTAAAACTGTCTTAAATGTTTTAGATACTAATACAGTCCTTGAATTAACTTGTGACATCTTAAAACTGTACTTAAGTCTTAAATGTAAGAATCGACTGTGAATACTGACCTGTTTTGCGTCGTGAAATTGGTACTGAATCTTTCCTTGTTTGTAACACACTTTATGTTCTCTTTATATAGGATGTCCCAAAAGTTTTTGCCAATCGCTTTTATGTTGATAGAGCGGACTAAACTGAGTCGAAAACTCTTTTACTATTTTGCAATTTTCGCAATAGTTAATAAGATATTAATTACTAAAAATTACTAATTACTAATTGGTCTCGAATAATTTTTTACTCAAATACTAGATAATACTACTCAATACTACTCAACTTTATAGAAAAGCTGCAAGAGACAAAACTCATTTATTTTCTTCTCATAAAGTTCTGAGAATTTTTTCAGAAATTTTCCAGAATTTTTTAATACGGTATTTTCTCATGTTGATAAAAATAAGAAAATGTAGTACTAAAAAGTTGATAAAAAATTCCGAAAAAATTCTATGAGAAGAAAATAAATGATTTTTGACTCTTGCAGTTTTTCTATAAAGTTGATAGTATTTGAATAAAAAATTATTCAAGACCAATTTGGCAATTTTTAGTAATTAATATCTTGTTAACTATTGCGAAAATTGTAAAATGGTAGAGGACTTTTCGGCTCAGTTTAGTCTGCTCTATCTTAAGAAGGTTCTTCATCTTAAAAAAGTGGAAGGGATATAATATAACAATTAAGTGAGTGCTGAGTAATTATTGTCTGTGTGATTGGAGTATATCTTGCACACTTCAAAACGCAATCTAACTTGCCGCTAAATTCGCTTGAATACGCACATGCTCATGCCATCTAATAAGTGGAGTATAAAGAATAGGAGACCTAGGTTTTGAAAAGTGTAGTCAAAATCAGGTTTCTGAATTGGTATTGGTGATACTCGGTAGGCGGCGTTCGAATCGCAAAACTCCTCCTATATGCTTACGCACACACATATAACTTAAAAATAGAAACGTTATTCTTTGACATCAGGTACTCTGACAGTAATAGGAAGACGTAAATTGTCACTAAATAGAGCATTCTTTATATAAAATTGGTATGACTTACTATGCAAACTGCGAGAACGGTGTGGTAGAACGAAAGCAACATCTCGATCGAATTCAGATGACCACTTTTGATCACGCTTTTTTACGGCCTCGTCCATATAAGTTTGGTCTCCTATTCTCTATACTCAATGCATCCAGATTGGAGTATATCTTTAAATCCACGATAAATTTAGAAGAATATATCAATTACAACATTACTTATTCAATTGTTATACCCACTAAACGAGCCAGTGAAATTTAAATCCTCTTTTATAAAAATGCCAAGACATGACCGCGTCTGGTAATTTGAACAACGCGCGCTTTTATTATGGTGTGACATTACCACGTTTTCAGTTTTGACGTCATATTTAAAGAGAAATGAATAATTTATGAACATTTCATAGTCTCACATAAAAATAATAAAATTTCAATTTTTTTTATTCTGAAATGTTCTTTAAATTTTATTCCTTCACAAGAATATAATTTTAAATTTTCTTATATTTTGTTTTTGAATAAATTACTTAAAATCCTCTTTCTCATAATGTATTTTAGAAAATTATGTAAAGGAAATTATATGGTAAAAAAATTTGAAAAAATTCAGGATTGTCTCTATTTTTAAAATAAATTTATTCTCAAAATTTGATCGAATTCCTATATTATGAAATGATTGGAGAACTTCCTTAAGTACAGTTTTAAGATGTCATGAGTTAATCCGAGAACTGTATTAGCATCTTAAGACATTATTTAAGATAGTTTTAAAATAAAAACAGACTATGAATACCGTCTCATGTTTCACAGTTTACAGCTTTTGAATCTCACGCAACATTCATAGACAAAAACGGCGGAGATTTAGAGAGAGACGTTTGCAAACTGAGCATACCATGTTATCCCTTCCACCATGATTAGAACGGACGATCGAATTGTCCAGAGTCCTTATTCTTGAACAAATATCGCATACGAAAATTGCAATTCCGTATACAATCGACTAATCACAATCGAGAAACTGTCATTTTTGTATGTGAAAATTATTCCTATATGCTCAAGAAGAGCCAACGAACAAAGTTATGTCAAACAAGGCACGATCAAAAACCGACCGAAATATAAAAAAATTTCTTTTAAACTGCGAAAGACCTCCGAACTGAAATGCATCCGCTGTAACAACGCTGATACAATAGAGAACAATATTCAAGAAGTTTTAGTCGATCGAACATCTGGGGGTAATACTAATAATGGCGGTACTGTAACTTTCAAACCTTATAATTCGAAAAATACTTAATAAAAATGAACTTTATTGGAGCGTTTTACAAAGCTTTTCGGAATTATTACATTCTGGAATAAAAAATAGGATGTTCCAGTAAAAAAAAAATCAACATGATCTTGACCTGATCTTGGCGAAACCATTCGACGTCAAACTCACCAGATCAGTAAATACATTTTGAACCCTACAATTTTTGTCTGAAACATTTTTGTCAAAAATGCTTCTTTTTCGAAATATTTAACCGTTTCTGGACTTTTTGAGGACTTGTATGTATATCGAGTATATATTGATAGATTTCTTTATTTTACAAGATACTTTTTAATAAATAACCATTTAAATGCAAAAAAATTGTTTTTTAAATGCGATATTGCTTCTAAAACATTAACATGAGTACGAAGGATTATTTTTTGCAACAAACTGCATTTCAAAACTACGTTTTTATTTCTTATCCTTTTGGTAGATTTAAATATACATAAAATTTGCATATACATAATGTGTACGTATATATATATATATATATATATATACGTACACATTATGTATATGCAAATTTTATGTATATTTTATGTGTTTCAGCTTGGATCATTGGTTAAGAAGAGACGTGTTGAATGAAAAAATTTGCTACTTAAAGAGATTATGCTTGGTCGTCTTTATCTTATTCTAATTGCATTTTATTGATAACTACATATATACTTATTGCCAAATACACTATTTACAAATATTTATGTAATGATAACATCTTTATTTAGAAATAATGATGACATGGTCAGTGAATGATAAATTGCGTGTACTTTGCGAAATGTGCTGATTTAGCGAGTAAAATGAAACCTTTAATAAACTTTTGTATATTAACTGAATTTCATTTGATTATGTCATCATGTATGGCTTAATAAATACCAATTGTATCCTCAATGATAAATATTTCACAATATATAGTTGTATATTTGGACAAATTATATCTTACATTAATTTTTTTTATTCTCATATAAAAATAGCAATTACATTAAAAAATTTTTAAGAATTTACGACTTCTCGTAGCGTTTTTTGTACTCGCCATGTGGATCATATTTAGTAACGAGACGATCCCAATCTCTAGATCGTTTTGCTTTAAGATGATTTATCACCTTCTCCGCCATAACTTTCTGTTTATCGTTGCATTTACTGCAATTATTCGACAAAGCATCCGGCAGAGTTTCTATAAATAAAAAAGTACATTTTATTATTTTGATACTAGCTAAATACTAGCTAAAACTTAAATTAGTTCCAAACACACGGCACAATATATTCAATGAATGTTATTGTAATATTAATTATACTTTTATAAGAGCATAATCGAATAAAGTTCTTGCAGAAATCTGTTAAATTAATAAAGAACTGGAAAAAAATCTGTAAAATTAGTAAAGAATTGGGAAAAAAATTACAATTATATATTATGTGTGTGTGTGTGTGTGTGTGTGTGTGTGTGTGTGTTTTACAATCAATGAGTTTTATCAATATTTAATAAAGGAAATTCTGACATATTTGTACGGAAATGTTCATCCTTCAATTACGTGATTTAATAAATTCTCGTCTTTAAAAGTTCCGAATGATGAATTATATACTTTTAATTGCTGACTAAACATTAATTTTAATTTCAGATTTCAAGAATTCTTAGGAGGATCCCGTTTGCATACATTTCTGATTGCATACCATGACTCACGTAAGCTCTTACCTAAAAATTTTTCACGTATGCGTGTGTCATCTATAAGAATATTTTATATTAAATTAATGAATTAGTGCGCAATATGTATGCAATCGAAGTTCTTTCGAATTCTCATGTATAAATGTAATACTACCAACTGAATTTTTATGTTTTGTAAACTAGATCTAATCTAGTTACTAATATAGATCTTAATTTTAATTTTCATATATAAATTTGTTATTATATAAATTTGTATACTATAGTTTTTATATAGCCTCATCAATTTCTTTTATTAAATTGACACTTTTTATAAAATTATTGCTCATTCCATGGCTTCATAATTTCTAAAAAAATTTTTTATGTTATATTACTATAAAATGTTTAAATTTAGTATATAATTAACATTATTATAATTATTAATATTTAAATGTAACAGTATTAATGATTAATTAAATGCACGCTGTGTTTTATTGTTTATGTAATTGAAATTTTTTATATAAATTGGAATACTTTTCAGAGAATTACTGAGAAAGTTTATATCTTTTTTTTTTTAAATTTTTTTATATATTTGTATATAAGTTTTAATGTATTCTAAAAATGTAATATACTCTATATATAAAAGATAGTGAATTTTAAAATGTTCTATAAAATATTTTATTTCTAAGATTTCTCTTATTCTGTAATTTTTGAAGAAGACTTATAAAGTTCGAAGATATTTTACAGAAATCTTTATAAATTCGAAATATAACATATTTTTATAGATATTAGAATATTTTTATTAGAGATAATAAATAAAATAATTGATGAAGATTAAAACTTGACTATTTATTGTACATGAATTTCATAATACAAAAATTCTGTATCTTAACAAATATAATATAATATATAGATGCAAATATGAAATGAAATTTGCAATTCACAAACTTTATAAGATAAAGCTCATATAAACTAACTCATATAAACTATAATAACTATATTGAATAACAATATAAATACATATATACAATATATATATATATATATATATATATACACACACACACACATACAATTCAAAAATTATGTAAATTTAATAATATAGAGTTTACGTATGTGCAAACTTCACACATTATTACGCACATGTAAAAGAAAGCCCGGATGTAACGCGCGAGAAAGTTCGTAGCAATAATTATGTAACAGAGAGAGAGAGTGCATGTTGAATTCTCTACTGTAATTACAATTACAATCTATATTTGTTCGTTCTGTGTTTGAATATTTTCTAATTGAAAAATTCCAAGCAAAGTGCTGAATATTTAGTTTTATTCCAAATAAAAAATAAGAACAGAAACGTTATTGTAACTTTTAAAGTCTAAATCAATTAAATGCTTCTATGCTCGACTCTTCAATTTCTTTTTTTCTACTTACTTCTCAGCTCGCGACCTTCAGCAGTACAAGGTCCCTCGTCCATTAGGCACCGAATGTAATTGGTGAGAACACGATTATTTTCGAGGATCTTGTCCACGTTAACATCGTCGTATTTTCTGGTATACTTTTCGTTTGCAATAGCCAAAGTCACCAGTGAGATCAATAAAATCAGAAAATATCCCTTCATCGTACGTTAAGATATTACAGATGCAGAAAAATCAATGAATATAAAAAAAGAATAATTTTTTTAGCTGACGAGATCGCAGGCAAGAGCGAAAAACTAAAGCGATCCATCAGTGGCGACTGGCTTTTATATAGTCGAGTGGAGGATGGAGGATGGAGGCCGAACGGAGGGGCCTCTCGTCGCACAATAACCCGAACATTCCAATTGCCTCTCAGTATACAATGTGGATGCTTTCTCAGAAATTTCCAAGAGACATAGATATTTTATTATATATATAGTGTAACACATAGTGAATCATAATTATATATTCTTGTTATTTGCAATGTTAAACAAAGATGAAATGATTAATAATGTACGTTACATTGATGTACGTTTTGCTGAAAGCATCATATATCTGAATGCTTGTGCTCTACCAACATTTTAATTATTCATTTCACTTTTATCTATATCGATTTGATTGTGATTGAAATGATACAACATATTCCCAACAAAAGTAGATATATTATAAATTATATAAAAACTATCAACTTTCATCTGTACATGTCGGTGTAATAATCTTAACTAAATCTTTAATTATTATATAATTCCAAGAATATATAATAAATACGATTAGTAATTATAATAAAATTATCTTGAATTATCAGAGAATTTTCAAGTTGTCTTATAAAATGTATATGATATGCAATCTTTTTGTATGTATGTTACAACGTTAGAATCTTTTATCTAATTGTAAGTTATTAAAATGCATAACCCGTCGAGTCTTTGACCCACTTTATTAGCGGATTACACCGAGAGAAACTTAATTGGTAAAATCATGTACTTAATCTGTTAAATTTTTTATTGTCCCGAAATGTAAAATATTTGATATTATAAGATGTTGATCTATAAAGTTTATAAAATCGTATATTTTTGTTATAATTTATTGATTAAACTTTTCATGATAGAAATGCTACATTATTATATTTAAAAACAATTATGTTACATTTTTCCACTTTGAATTTTTACGTATCAATATCATAACTTTAATAAAAATACATTAATGTGATGAATAATGCTTTCAAGAATCGTTCATGAAGTAATAACGCATTAAATGACACAAGCTGTCGAAACACGTGTCTCATGAGGAGAAAGTGGTTGAAAAATTTTTCGATGAACCGTTATAAATGTATCCATAAAAATTAATACGTGCGTTTACTAGAGTGGAGTGGAAAAACAAAAAATTCGATATAGCGCATTTGGAAAATTTGTAGCAAGAGTCTATACACACACACACATATATATAATATATATTATATATATATATATATATATATATATATATATATATAGAAACAGGCCTATAAAATTTTATTTCGATGAAATAATTTTTATCTTTGCCGTGTATAAGCTATATTTATAGGTCATTTAAAAAGTACGCGCGGTTTTTTCATTCAAAAATTGAACAAAAAACCGCGGATACTTTTTAAATGACCTAATATTTTTAAGGACTGGTATAAGATGTCATTCCCTAATTCATATCATATTTCAGATTGATCGTTTAATAATTTTTAAGATTTTCTATTATTTATGTTTCAAGAGTTGAAAATCAATTTTTAAATAAACTTTTTATCCCTACGTTTGGCGGTGGTTTTTAGTAAATAGATAGCACATACAGCGATTTTACAGTTTTCGAACATTTGCGTTAATTACTACAACTTATTCTATTTATTCGATTTAAAAAAAAAATCGATTTCTAAAAAAAAAGTCCATTCGCTTAGATTCATAAATCTTTCTTTCACGTCATTACAACTTTTTCCCTAAAGTTAATTTCACTTTTCATGTTTCCGTCTTAGAGAAAAAGTTACTGACCGTGTTGATATTTCCAGTATTCCCACTCGAATGCGACCATTAGCCATTAGCCCGAAAACAATAGATTTTTAGACCTTAAGCCATAAGGAATGGATGAATCACAATCAATTATTTTCTTCGCATTCGACTGTAATTGGTCAATTTCTTACGACTTAAGCTTAAAATATCTATTGTAGATTCGAATTTATTTCTTTTGTTTATTACGGAATCGCGCCCCAGGTCAGCCTTGTTTAATATATTTGCGAGGCTTCCTAAATTTCTTCTCCGAGGAAAATTTTGGACTCGAAATACGTTACGTATACTATAGCATACAGAGTAAAATTTTCCTCGGAGAGGAAGTTTTGGAACGTAGGCGTCTAAAGTTAGGATGTCATCTCATGTACAGAGAATCGGAATGACGGAATAAATTTCTTACTAAAAATCAGTTCGTTAGCATTCCGTTCCGTAACAAGTTCTTCTACTGTATCGGAACCACCGGAATCATGGCGGAAACAGTATAGAAACGATATGAAATCAACGGAATGTCATGTAGATTGTAGGCTATATCGATTCGGCTATTGTTGATGGTTGAGAATTTGACAACTTCGAAGAAGAAAAATTAATAATTCTTATTTTTCAATACGATATATTCTTGTTTTATATATACATAGTTCAACTATAATGCCAGCAATTCTTTAAATAATTGATGTCATTCTGAAATAATTGAAGAATGACTTCTCATTCGATTGTTTCCCTGGCGAAAATACGGAACTTTATAAAACGTTGACAACCGTTCAATGACGATTTTTTAAGAGTTTATACGTTTTCAAACTTTATAAGAACACTTACAGAACACTATTAGGTTTTAAACACTTTTAGAACGCTTATAAAATACAGTATATATCGTTTTATGAAAGTTCTGTAATGCTAAAGTAACGCTTTCCAAAGGATGCTCAGTAAACGTGGATGCGCCTTCGTGCAGAGAGTTCACTGTCAGATTTTTCAAACATTTAGCAAATGCTTTTCTCAATACCGACAAATATTTTTCTTCTATTCAATAAACGCTGTTCCAACATGGCGAATTATTGAATCTCAGTAAATGTTTTGTAAGGCTTTTACGCAAACGGCTTAAAGACGCCCAAAAACCGTTTTTCTCAACTCCATAACGCAAGTGTTTTTCTTCCATTTAGCAAACATTCTTTTACATATCCGATTTTCAAGTAGTGCACGACATGGCCGCTAGAGGGACACAGTGAAATTCAATTTCTCGCATTTAAAAAACCACATCAAGTAGGATAAAAGGCGCGGTATGATGAGACTTTTCAATAAAAAATTTTGTATTTTTTTTTTTAATAAAATGTCTGCGCAGGCTCAAAACTTGAACTGAACGTTCATGTACGTTCATACATTTTATGAACACTCTACTGACCGTTTCTAAATTCTCAACGAATTTCTGCAAACGCTCAACAATGTAAAGGTTAAACAAACACTTATGAAACTTCTCATTTTCGTCAGGATTGCATTTTTCAAGGACTAAATTGTCATTTGAGCCTTGGTACGCCACCTCATTCTTTGTGTAAATATTGACTGTATTTAGAATTTTCGTTTTCTTGTTTATTTCTGCTGTTGCAATAAAACGTTATAAATGAAATAAAATTTTCGCACACTCTTAACGAAATAGCACGCCAACACTTCTTACCTTTCGCAATAATTTTAACATTAGTAATAACACTATTTCTTCATCCATCGTTGTAGATTTACAAAAAATGTTTCTGAATATTCGTTTCAATTTTTAGATTCAACCAACTCAGCTGAACATGCTATTCCGTAAAAATTGTCTCTACCCATCCCATGTCGCCAGAACAATGGAATTTTAGTAACAAAATATATTTTACTCTTATCAGTATTTTTTGAGTATTCAAAATAATATTATAGGTAAGATAGAATTGCATAAATTGCACACATTACTGCTTTAGTCGCATTAAAGTAACGAAATATCGATTAAATTAAGCAAATCAGCTTGCGACCGAGGCAACATTCCGTTTATATGGGACGGATAGAGAAATTTCTTACAGAACGGAATTGTAGTGAACTCAATTTTCTAGTAAGAAATCTGTTCTGTCGTTCCGATTTCGTGTACATGATTCCTTACGGAATCCGCACAGTTTCCAGGCGAACACGCTCCTGGAAACACGGTATTGGAAAAAAAATCCCTATTGAGTTCATTCCGCGCCAAAAGCCGTCGTTCTCTCTTTGGCCAATGTCGTCTGACCGATGAATGGAATGGGAGAAAAGATGGACGCCTTGACGTTGGGCTCGCACAGGTAAGGTAACACGACTGATAAGACTGACATAAATCTCCGCGTATTTCTCGGTGAATGAAATGTTGCAACTTGGTAAATCATCCTTTCTTTTTCAGGCTGGTCCACCTTGACTTGAAAGGCGCACCGCCGCGGACTTGTTACTTCGAAAAGGTACACACGGCGTGTGAACGCTTAAGTTAAGGCTAATAGCCTCTTCTCTCATCTCTGTGCGTTAACGCATTCGGAAACTCGCACCGTTTATTATTTTCCCATTTTAAATTCGTGCGACGGGCACATTCCTCTTTCGCCTCAGCACTGTCCGGTATATAATCTTGATTTCTTTCGCTCGTTACGAATTGCGTTTTGAACTTGTCACACGCTCGTGGCTTTTGTTTACACTTGGACTTTTACGATATGACGAGAAACACAAAATACAAATGAATGCTACACCCTCGGAAATTGTCAGAAATTGTAGTTTACTTACTGAGGTGCTTTCTCTTTAATGGACAAATATATATTTATCTTATTGTACACAAAATTTTATCTTTCCAGCAAGAGAAAGTGTAACATTGTTTGTCCTTGTTCTTGTTTAATATTTGATAAACAATGATGACATTTGATGACATGATTCCATGAGCCTTAAATGGAACGCAAGTTGACGCAATTGTACACAGATAAAATCTTGTGTACAATAAGATAAATATATATTTGTGCATTAAAGAGAAAGCAAAGATGCTTAGTGCAGAAAGTGTAAGCAACACAAATCTCTTGTTTTACATCTAATGAATGATAAAGACAGAATGATGATTATAAACACTTTAAATCATGTGAACGTCGAAACCGAACGCAGCCATAATCCCTAATATAAATTCTCTGAACGCAATCAATTGTGTTTGTGATGTTTGTGTCTCTTGCTGGAAAGCACTAATGCAACTGAATCCAAAAATGTACTCCTGGTGGTCTGGTGGATATGTGATGAATGAAAATTTAATGCTGTAAATAAGAACGAAATATATATATATATACATATATGTAATATATATATCATTGATGAAAAAAACATTAAACTCCTTATTGCATTTGCACTTCGTGTATTTGATTAATCGATGAATTAAAAAATAATTATGACTGAATATAATTTACAGCTTTTTCCACTGTTGCGAACATGGGGAGCTACTGGACTATTATTGGAATGGGAAGACACGTTTCCTTACAACCGAGAACTCTCTCCAATAGGAAGCAATGGTCCGAGCACTTTAGCGAGTGGATACACAGTTCAGGAAGCTAGACATATCCTGCAGATTGCGGGTGATTGCGGTTTAGCAGTTGTTCCGTTGGTACAAACTTTTGGTCATATGGAGGTATAGCAAAAATTATTTCATTGATTTTATATTGGATTATTTTATACGAAGCTTGTGTAGCTATTTAAAATTCAAGAGATTATTTTCAAATTCCAGTTATGGTGTTATTTATTATGATTTTAAATTCCAGTTTATTTTGAAACATGACGAATGGAGATCATTACGCGAAGTGGAGCCTTTTCCAAGTTCTATTTGCCCATCAAATCCGAGAACTCTTTTAGTGGTGAAGTCGTTGATACGTCAGATTGTTAGCTTTCATCCTGATATACAGTATCTGCATATAGGATCTGATGAAGTATGGCACCTAGGCCTTTGCTCAGTCTGTACCAAACGAGCTGCAGCTAGCAAATATGGCAAATCATCGTTGTATCTGGAACATATTCTGACGATAGCCCAATACATTCAGGAAACCTATCCATACCTAAAGATCATCATCTGGGATGACATGCTGAGATCGATAGATTTACAGGTTTTGAACGGTATCTTGCTGCAGCTTAATTGCATCGTTTGATCGCGCAGACTTCTTCATGCGATCGATATTTCTTTCTTTTTGTAGAACATTACATTGGCAAATATGTGGAACCCATGGTGTGGCATTACAATCCCAGAGACAATTTTGCATTACCTGATGGTATTTTTTCTTTTTTCCTTTTTTATATACTAAGAAATTTAAAAATATTTGCTAGATTGTAACCGTTATATTAAATTATTAGGATTGTGGGATAAGTACAGCACGGTCTTTCCCAATATTTGGACAGCAACCGCATTCAAAGGAGCTACCGGTTCTGTACAACATATACCTATAATACGACATCACATAAGCAATCATGAAAAATGGTTGGAAGAACTGGGAGTTCATGTGAGTAAGGTGCATGAATTTCGTGGTACAGCATTCACCGGTTGGTCAAGGTAAGATAAATCAGAAAATGTTCAAGAACTATCTTGAAATATTGATCATTGACTGTATGTATTGATCAATGATAATTTTAGGTATGATCATTATGCCACACTGTGTGAATTGTTGCCCACAGCGATACCATCATTAGCTCTATGTTTGAAAGTTTGGCTCTATGGTTATTCGGAACAAACGCACACCCAGGTTGCAAAGAGCTTGGGATATATTGATCATCCGTTGCATATAACTCCACAGCTTAGACCAGTTCCGATCCCTAGCAATTTACTTTTTCCCGGATGGCAAGTAGCTGTGGGCATGGAGTGGTTTCTTAACTTCAAGACAAAATTTCACAATATTATCACCAGCGATCAGTAAGCATAGAGAACTCTTTATATATCTGTAATTTTTATTTTAAATTTGTAAAACATTTTTGGTAACTTTTTGTCCTTTGACAATTTCTTTAGAAGAAATAGGATTATTTGCATACAAAATGAAATATCTTTCAGTATATCTAAAAAAAAAAACCAAAGCTTTTTCTCTTAAGAAATTCAAAGAAGCTGAGAGATGTTGCGTATCGATCGTATTTATAAAATTATTATTCCCGGACAGGATCATGACGTGGATGAATTCATGGCAAGTGGCAAATAATTACACAAATCCCATGCAACTGGAGAACTTGGTACCTGCTTTTACGGAGTGAGTAGCAATCGTTTCATAACAATTGTTCACGAAAAAGATATACTGCATTTCGCAAGTATATAATACATAGTACATAATACATATTATTCCAGATTATTATTAGAATTATCTTCTTTGGAAGGTTATCTAAGAGTTCAAATGGAAGCAATTTTCTTTTCGTCGATGATTGAAGAATGGATAGGCACCAATATTCAGCCGATGAAAATAAAATTAATAGAACTAAAACAGATGACGGAGAATCAGTTAAAAATAAATAGTCGTGTGTAATAATTCTTTCGCTTGAAAAATTGACGATCAATCCGAAATATATAACAATATGATTTTGAAAAGCAATTACGATTAATGATTGGATAATCAACTATTTCTTCAATGTAGGATGAAATTATTTTTGTATATAGTAAATCGCTATGTATAAAATGTCTACTACTTTGACGTTAACTTATTTTTAAAAAGAGAAATATAACTGAAAAATTAAAAGAACATATATAGTTTTCTAAAGAAGATACGAATTATTTTAGTACTACATACAAAAAGCAAGAAGCTTTTGTCGATATATGAGATACTCTGTGATATCTTGGCTATGAAAGGGTAACTATGATTAAATTACAAACAATATTTAATAGTTAAGGGATAATCCCTTGTTGTTTAAACCCCGTATTTTTATTTCAAACATTTGCAACTATCAATTTTTAATAAACAAATGTCTCTTTTCTTGTGTAGATTTAGTAAGATTGTGAGATTAATAGACTTGAAATAAGAATATGTGCATTATGGATGGTATACAGTGTTTTATTTGAAATGATACACAGTCGATCTTGAAAGAAAACCATTTTTTTTTACGTTTCAGATAAAAAAAGTATGGAGGTATAAGTTTGAAAAGGGTTAAAATCAATTTTTCAACTGCTATTATGCACAATGAAATACCTTATATTCTTACATCATGGTATTACTTAAAATGAAACACCATATACTCCATATACATATATAAGATATCATTTCATCAATTCAGTCAATTTTCTTTAAAAGTATTGATGATATAAAATGCGTTTTAGATGAAAGTAGAATTTCGAAGAGAACATATTTAAACACGTTCTTTTCTTTTAGGTAGAGATGTCAGAAAGATATGAGAAGGTCATTTCCCCTTTTTTAAATTTAAAACTAAATTATATAATTTATCTCAGGTAATCTAATTCTTTTAATTATTCTGTATATAAATACTAAAGTAGAGAAATAGAAAAATTAATAATTTACGAGATATTTCATATTTCATTCTCGCAAATTTTGATATCAAATATAAAATATTTCGTTTTTGCTAACTAAAAATTTTGTGCTAACTATAATCTTATACTTTTATGTATAATAATGACACGAATCAAACAAGTAAAGAAAATACATTATCATTTATAAAAAAAATGCATATTGCATAATTAAAAAAAAACTTTTTATCTCAATTATCTTATTACTTGATGCATAAAAATATTAAAGTACAGTAATAAAAAATGAATAGTTACGAAATATTTTATATGGTATGTCACGTCAAAATATACCAAAAAAGCATAAAAAACTGATAAACTATTTATTTCTTGATATCTCTGCCTCAATATTTTTATATACAGATTAATTAGAGGAATCATATGTAAAAAAATTATATAATTTGATTTTAAAAAGTGAAGGTGACCTTCATATCTTTTTGATGCCTTTACTTAAAAAAAACTGGCCAAAATACGTCTCTCATGAAACTGTTTCACTTTTATATAAAAACTTTTTTTTACATCAATTTTGAATAAAATCGACTGGATTAATTAAAATGGAACATTCTGTATATACTATCTTTATGATTAGATACATCCTTTACAGCCTTTTCTATATAGAATATCTCAAACTTTTTGACACATCGCTTGTGGGCAGATAGAACGGAAACTGATCGTAATCGCAAAATGTTGAGGATTTTTCGAGTCAGTTTTAGTCTGCTTTATCTACCCACAAGCGGTGTGTCAAAAAGTTTAAGACACCCGTATAAATAGATGAGCAATATATAATTCACATATTCATTTATATTAGAGGATATTTATTATAACGTGTTATGCTCATATTTTTCATATCTCATCGTAGTGAAAGAAAACTTTTAACTTGTATATTAGCTTTAATGTGTACTCCATATTTTGTATGTATCTCTATTTTTATGATAAATGATAATACTTCTGGACTATAAATGTAATTGTTTAGTATATTATATAAACAAACGAGACACTACCGTGTCTCCAGAAATATAATATAAAATAATTAGAAAAATAAATCAGACTGTATAGCACATGTATTTTTTTTTTGTATATTAATTTTTTTGAAATTATTCACCTATGGCATGGTGCATCATTTTTCATATACAGAGTGTTTAATGGTAGGTATAATACCGTTTATAGATATAGGTAGAGCGGACTAAATCGAATCGAAAGGTCCTCTACTATTTTGCAATTTTTGCAATAGTTATCTAGATATCGATTATCGTAAAGATCGCATACCATGCTTCAGTGTTCACTGTGTCTAGATATACGGTATTGTAAAAACTCCCTAATGGTTTACTTCTTTTTTTCAATACTTCGTAATTTTGTAGTGCGTCATCTACTTCGATCAGCAGTGCTGATTGACTGTTGCAATGGCGAAATTATAAACTAAAGTACGAATTATATACATTCTCTGCGTGATTTTTTCCTGTTTCCAAATTAAAAAAATAGCTGTGACTGGGAAGAAATTTTCGTCGGATGCTGAAATGATAAATGCCATTAATGACTATTTTTCGGATTTAGACAAAAGTTATTATATTGAAGGAATAAAAAGTCTAGAAAAACGTTGGATCAATGTATTGAGTTGAAGGGAGATTATGTTGAGATTATGATTGAGAAATTTGCTGTTAAAAAAAGAATTTTTCCTTAGATTTTTTTTCGAAACTTTTCAATCTACTTTCGTATATTAAATTAATAAAAAGAATTTGACTTGGGATTTATATAAAATTGGACACTATTTTCCGTGTTTGAGTATCTGGCACACTTTGATTACAACGTATTTTAAACTGGTCGCACACGATGCATGATTTTCATGCTTACTCTCTTGCATGCTGATCAATGCATGTTACTTGCTTGCAAGAAAAGGAGTATGAAATAATGCATCACATCAAACACAAAAATCAAGGATGGTAGATCTAGATTGGTGATACCAAATTTGTAGGAAATAATATGATTCTAGTGATGGAATGTTTGGTGAGCTAATATTTATGGATAACAATTTAGGAGAGATATACTAATCGCATTTCACGCTTTGCCGTACTACACACGTGTTCGCCATTTTTCGACTCTGACAATACTCCTTGAACTCTTGGGAGGTAAAAGCTGTGCCTTTATCCGTCACGATTTGCTTCGGACTGCCGAATATTTGTTTTTGAACATCTAACCAGCTCTTATCTCGGATGAGCCCCCAAATTTGTAGGAAAT
Organism: Acromyrmex echinatior; assembly: GCF_000204515.1. The sequence continues at coordinate 267,608 of NW_011626816.1, read as the reverse complement.
AAGATGATTCATATAGTGTTTGCTCAATGCACCAAGGTGTTTAGCATCAGAGCAGGCACAGCAGCATGTAAGCTCATTATGCAAGAAATTATGCATCATGTGCGGCCATATTGGAATCGTGATATCGAAGCGAGGAATGATACGTTAATTTATGCTACAAGCCATTTGTAAATAAAGACAATTTAGATAAATCTAAATGACGAGATTGCTTTAAAATACCTGTAAAAATGGGCAGAAACTGTCCTTTTCTCCCTTAATAGTCAGTAAATGGTCATAAAAGACAGATAAAGTGAGCCTAATTTCGGGCAGAAACACACGGTTTGGACAGCTGTTGAAATGAATGAAATATATGCTTTTATGTATAAAATTCCAAGATAATTATAATTTTTGCCCATTTTTAGGACTTTCATAAGTACGAGACACATCACATTTTCACAATTAAGCAAATAATAATGAAATGGCATGCACAATTTCGTCATCAAAACGTCACTTTTTCACACCTAAAGTTCAGTCATTTATCGTGGCAAGGCGCTCGTGCTTGTGGGTGTGTGGGGCTATCGATTTCGCCACATTTTGCCAGGCCGCCGACTGATTTTGAGAATCGCATGCTGACTACTCAGGAGCCTTAAGATACAAAGGAATTTAAGAGTGGAATGGACAACCCCAGAGCGACAATTTGTCGAGCAGCGATTTTTATTGTAAAGCCTAGTGAGAGTTTGCCTCAAATTAGACAATGTCTTCATATTTGTTGTAACATATTATTTCATCTGTACAAAGTTGCCTATAAATGGCCAATATTAGCACCGATGAGATACTATTAAAAACGACATGCCTTTGGACGAATTTTCGTGATTATATCAATGGGGTTCGGGAATAATTAAAGAAGGAACGATGACATTATCGACAATCAATAAAAAGTCTGCTATTATTAGCATAAATATTTCGATAATATTAAATACATTATTAAATTCGTGATTTTGTATTATGGGGCATTCTGTGGGCAAAAGATCGAGTAAAAAGGGCAGCACGAAGCACGTCTTGAATGTGGGGCATTTTATTCTGTCAAAGCGAAAAGCGCGGGAGATATAAAAGTGTACAAGAGGTGTGGTGTGGAAAAAAAAACTAAACGATGTACAAGGCGCAATAGCGCCGCTGTGATGTCAACGTCGCGTGAGCTTATGGCGCGTGATTTGATGTCACGAACCCCTCCCAGCAAACGAGAATGGATTAAAATGGATTGAAATTTTTTTCTATCTAAATGCATATTTTAAATAGCGAATATTTTTTTGAATTTAATTGGATTCAATTAGATTCAATTGGATTGAAAAACTGCATTTCTTATTTACAATTTTGAATTGCACAGAAAAAGCTAATATTATTTTTAGATTGAAAGGCATAGAGATATGCTTCATGCAATTCCTATAAATAAATAAAAATGCATTCATTTTAACATTCGTGAAATAATCAATATTTCGGAAAATCTGAATCCATTTCAATTCATTTCAATCTATTCTCGTTTGCTGGGCTTCCCCGCGTTCATGATGTCCAATCCGAGTCTCTGGATACCTCCGTGTGAGCAACGCGTCTCAACAGTTTCAATACGGTCGGCTAGGTTCTTGTTCGAACATAAGATATCGCGATCATCCCCTCGTCTAGTTTTTCTCGTATGATATGATATGCGATGTCAATGTGTTCAGTGCGTCCTTTCTCGATGTGGTTTTTCGAAAAGTCGCTGCTTGGTTGTCGCATCGTAGTTTGCGTCCTTGGGATGGTAAGTCTGGTAGGCCAAGTTCGGTGATGAACATCTGTATTCACATGGCTTCCTTACTCCTGTCGCCAGGGCGATGTATTTTGCTTTCATGCTCGAGGTGGCTATGCACTTCTGCTTTGCTGACTTCCATTGTACCAAGTTTTTCCTTAGAGGATCGTCATACCAGTGTATGAGCGATCGTCGACTTCGCCTGCCCAATCTGCGTCGCTGTGGATCCGGATTGTAGGCGTTTGTCCGACTCGGTATAGGAGCGCGTAGTCCGCCCAGTTTGGTTCCGCTCAGGTACGTGCTTTGCCTGTGCTCGGCCGGGATTCGCGTTGAATTGGGATAATTTGGTTACTGCGTGTATTATGTCGGGTCTTGTGTTGAGAGCCAGATGCATTAATGATTCTATAAGTTGCCGATATGATACTCTGGCCATCTCTCTTCTATCTCCTTCGTCGTGTATTACTATAATTGTTCGACTGTTTTTGCGGTACACGCAACTCGACAATTGTAGTCTTTGAAACCCGTTTTCGGTTAAGTATTCGTTGATTTCCATATTCCATCTTCTTCCGGATTATTTTAGTCCGCAAATGGATCGTTCGAGCTTAATCATTTTTCACTTTTCGATTTCGAGCAGGGGTGGGGCCTTCATGTATAGTTCCTCTTCGAGCTTTCTGTTTCACTGTAGTCTATTCCCTTCTTCCTGCGCCATCAGCCTTGCCTTGAATCTTGAAATTTTACCTTCGGAGTTCTTGAGTGAGAACGTCCATCTACATTTTACGCAGCGTTTGCCTGGCGGTAGATCGGCGACTTTCCAAGTCCTTCGATCTTTCAGATTCTCAATTTCTTCTTGACTGACTCGTTTCCATTTCTTCATTTGTGGTGAGGCTAAAACCTCATCTATGTGGGGCTCGGCCACTTCGACGAAGTTTATCTCCACTTCGCTCTCCGAGGGTCTTTGTTCGTCTGCGTCGGTTTACCTTTTCAGCCGTATGGATTTCTCACTATTTTCTTAGGCCAGCTACTACTTTCTTCCTGCCAGCTTTTCTTTTCTCTTGGCGTTCGTTCTCTGCCCCCGCTGTCTGTTTTGCTTTGACAGTGTTCTTTGTGTCGTCCGATGCGTCTCCTGATGAGTTTTTCAACGTTGTTCGTGATTCGTCGTTCTTCGTTCTATTCTCATAGTTGCGCTGGGGTGTCATGGTTTGCTGTCTCTCTCTGACCATACGCGATTATATTTGTATCTGTGTATCGCGCTATCTTTATATATCCACTCGTAATCGTTTTATCTTCGGCAAACCGTACACGTTTCGTTACGTGTACGTCCGCTTTTTCTGGACACCAAAGGCGGTATCTTTTAGTCTGTGACACATCCGATGAGGAAACATACTACTGCCCTATCATCGAGCTTCCTTCTTCCCTGTCTGGGTAGGTTAATGTAAGCTAGGCATCCGTACGCTAAGTGTTGAACGCTAGGTTTATTACTGGTCCATATTGTGAGTGATATTACCTCTCCTTTAATGGACGAGTGTCCAACTCTGTCGCGGATATAGGCGGGGGTTTCTGCCGCTGTGATGTCGACGTCGCCGTGTGAGCTCACGGCGTGATTTGATGTCACGAACCCTTCACATTTTTTGTCAAAAAGGCCACCTCCTTGTCCAAAATTCAGAGGGGCCTACAGGACCTTTCATTTTGGGCTTAAATTGTTGCTTGAGATGTCTGCTTTTAAAAAAGTGATCTTTTCAGAAAATCGAAATGGCGCACTCAAGATGGCTGCCAGAATGAATAAAGTCGAGCGGAAAAAAAAATGATAAAACGGGGAGCACAGACTCTTACATAACGCATAACACATGAGGCATGAGAAATTGAACCAATCAGAGTTCTTTTTCTTAGAAAGGAAGGAAATGAAGGATTTCGATTGGTACATTTTCTTATGTATTATGTTATTTTCTTATGTTATATGTTATGCAAGAGTCTGTGTTCCTCGCTCAAACCTTCAGAAGAACTACAAGACCTGATGAAAATTAATAGCAGCAAATTTTTGGCTGCTGAAAATGAATCTGATAATAAAATTTGGCACTTGGCCATATATTGGCCGCTTCTGAAAAACTGCAAAAATTCGCTTTTTTGCGTATATCTCGGAAAATATTGGTTTAAAAAAAAGTGTTTAATAAAAAATAAAGTTCTTGAAATTCTTTATAAAGAAGGTCCTATGCTATAATTTTCGTAATTTTAACCGTTTACGCGTAATATGACTTTGAATTACGAGATCCTTTCAATTTCTTATAAAAGTCTATGATTGTACAGCACACCCTATACAATCTATATACAGAAAAATTTGCTGCCATTAATTTTCTAGGTCATGTAGTATTCTTCTGAAGGTTTACCATCTTTTTTTCCGCTCGATTATGTTCATTCTGAGAGCCTTGAATGCGCCATTTTGATTTTTCGAAAAGGCCACGTTTTTTTTTTAAAGTAGACATCTCAAGCAACAATTTAAGCCTGAAACAAATCCCGTAAGCTCCTCTAAATTTTTGACAGAGGGGAGGGTCTTTTTGACAAAGAATGCCTCTATATAAATACTGCATAAATAAGTACGCATATTTTTAATGCTATATACTGATGAAAAAAATTATAATTTTTTTTTCTCTATAGTTATCATCTCTATTGATAATCAAACTTAGATAATAACATTAAAATCACAATTTTAAATAAAAATCGAGTATTATTAATGGCAAATTCGGCACACATGCACTGATTTTACTTTAGTGCTGCTCTGATATGATGTGAATGCAGAATCACTTTGATGCTATGTCAAATTGCACTGTCAGTGCAACATTTCTTGAACTCATTCAGTTTATTCCGAATATAATTCAGCACTACACTGAGTCAATTTTCATTTGCCTAATACAACAATAATGTGTGACACTGAAAAAGTTCGCACTCAGTGCGCACTAGTATATACTGCCGAATTCGCTATAAGTTTTAAACATACATATACATATATATGTCTACGAAACTAATAAATCATAAAATTAGTATTACGTTGTCAGTTTCTTACTCTTATGCTCGTTTCCAGCAATGTATAATAGATTAACTTTAATCTCGGTTCAACTTACTCTTTGTCTTTGTCTAGTTCTAAAGATGAGAAAAAGATGAAGAGTAAGTTGAATCGAGATTAAAGTTAATCTACGTTGGTGGAAATGGGCCTTAGGCCCAGTTGTCCCACCTTTTGGTAAATTTTACCTGTTAGATAAATCTGGTAATCCGCGCATGTGATTGGGTAATCTTGCTACTTACCCAACACGTAAAATTTATCAAAAGATGGAACAATCGGCTTAAATTTTAATCACTTAAATTTTAACAGTCAACTTCCGTAAGACCGGCGGTCTTTAATAGTATCTCGTCGGTGATATTAGATAAATTATATCACATTATATCAGTATACAATTATACATCACGCACTGAAAAATATCAAATTGTTTCGTATGGAATATTGAATTCCATAGTTCAAAAACTTTTTTATTTTCTTTAATACAAAAAGGGATCGATTCGTCTTTCTGAACGAACAAGATTTTATTCAATTGCTCTGCACCGATAATATTTATTAATTAATATTAACTGCAATTATTCGGAAGCCTAATTCGTAAATATAGAAAATATACAAATTCTCGTTTTCTCGCTCTTGCAAAATTAATTAATAACATATTGGATATATTAGAAAATCCGAGGTTAAACTCAATATCACGTGTTTACTCTGGTACGATCTTTTAGAGATTGAATATAAATATTTTGTTGGCAAGAGCACAGAAATTATTATAAGAAGGAAATATATACGAGGCCCATTCCCGGCGTATAGTGTGCATGCGTGTGTGCGTGTATGCGAGCGTGCGTGCAACGCGCGCGCGCGTGTGTGTGTGAGTAGCGTGTGCAGGATGATAAAAAGTTGTGAGTCTGATAAAAAGTTTGTTTTTTTCCCCGAAAACGGTTAGAGATAAGAGGAAGACACCTATTATCAAAATTGTACAATAAGTAAGAGACATACTTTGATGTTGAGTAAATGTCCTTAATTTTTCATTATTAATAAATGAAGATTTTTTTTTAATAGAAAGGAGTATTTTCTAGTCATTCCATCGATGGTACTCAATTAGTTGAATTTCTTTGTATTAGAATAATTCTTTGATAATTCAACTATCTTTGGAATATAAATTAAAAAAGAAACAGATTATAAGTTAGAATTAATATTATAATTATTGCAATAAATCAAAATTCACTATGTTGAGCTAAACATGCCTGTAGTCTTCATGGAAAGTTTGCTTGAACTTTTTCTAACTCTTGAATCGTCATTTCACAATAAAAATATTTTTTATTCTTTCTACCATGTTTTTTGGTAAGCTGTTGAAAGTGAAGAGTGAAAGAGCTGGATTATTTTCTTACCATCCGAAACATATAGACAGAACAAAAAATATTGAGTTTCAAAATTGATTTCAGAAATCTACTCTCAAGCGTTGTTATGGCTTTAACGAACACTTTGTATGTTTTGTGTGTGTGTGTGTGTGTGTGTGTGTGTGTGTGTGTGTGCGCGCGCGCGCGCGCGCGCGCGTGTGTGTAATATATTTGTCTGCAGAACAGGAGTATAACAATGGTCAGATATACAAAAATTATGATCGGTCGATTAAAAAAAATTGAGCTAATCTTAATATCTACGCTTACGTTACATTCATGTAGATGTCGACTGGGACTGTCAGACGACATACCTGATCGAATACAAAAGAAGCCAACGGAAACTATAAAGCGACAGTGACAATAATTTATATTTGATAAACATAAAATGTCACTGACGTCTAACTTCAGCAGCGATTTTTAAATTCTTTGTTAAATAAATTAATTACATGACTTGATTCATATCTTCTTTTCTGACTTTTCAGACTTTATTATTTTATCCATATTCCAAAATTTGCTTGTGATAAAACAAGAGATACCTGAAAAGTAAAAATTTATTTAGCAACTGAGAAAACGATATTTATATCTTTTTGTTTTCAGTGTATTCGTTAAGAAATTGTAATAAAAAAATCTAAATCCAGGTGATTTTTATTCACTTGCAATATCGCCCTACTTTATCTTACCCTTCGCTGGTCAAGACATCCTTTAACTTGGCCCGTGTAATCAAATGATCATTGCACTTGAACCATTGATCTCTCTGTTGCCTGATGAAAGCGGTATAATGCCCAGTCTCTAAAGAACCTTCATGATTTATTACGGCAAACAGAGAGTACCTATTATTAGCAATCATATTTTAATTCAACGTAGATTTCTTTTAAAACGATATAATGTTGGTTACCCAGAAATAGAAAAAAAATTCTAATTCAAGAGATATCACTACCTATTGTCGCTAAAACTCATATCCTCTCCGTTTTTCGACAAACCATTCAGCATAGCGCTGTTGTTGTTACCATTGCGTCTATGCGACATGAATGGCGTCATATCTAGTTGTTCGGGGAACGAGATAAATGTAGAGATCTTCTTTTTAAAAATCTTATCCTGGATTATGAAGTGCTCAAAGCGCTTTAGATGAAAGATCGCCACGATCGGCAATTGCTTCATCGTTAATTGCTTTGTGCTTTCTTGGTAAGTCTCACAGTTGCTACATTTGATCTTTGCACTAGAACCTAAATGCTCGGCTCTGGTGAATTTTTCCAGACAATCTAGCAAGGAAGTGGGTGGCCCGGGTGTATTAGAACCAGAGGTACTAGCTGCCGAAGTTAGATCTAAAGATATGTCCCAAAATGGATCTATTGTAGTAGACACTCCACTGAAAAGGAAATGAAGAATAATAGAGCTAAGTCTGATATAATAAAAATTCTTGTTATGTTAAACAGCTTATTTTTACAATGTATTATATTTGAGAAGTTTTGTATTAATCTGACGAGTATCGATTAATCACGTTGCAATTAGACACAAGTTACTAACAGCACTCGACCAGTGAAAAGCTCTAGGCGCTATATAATCGTAACACTGTGGTGGTTCAATCGAAATCCTCCTTAATCTGATATATAATATTATAATAATTATTTCTATATAAAGTAAGATATGCATTTATCACATTATTTAATGTGCTTTATAGCTTCTACATGATATATATCTTCTCCATCTATTAAGTGTCTTCTTAGAGAGATTTAGAGACTAACATACTTGCAAGCTTGACAAACAACATCACTTTGAAGGCACCCAGTAAATATTTGATCGATGATACACTTGCAGTGATGAGGGTTGTCTTTGACCAGTATCGTAGTGGCTTCACAGTGCTTATGAAGGACATCCAGTGTAGCAATGAAGAATTCATGGGCATCCTGCTGCTCATAGCCTGCCAGATGTCTGACGTGGGTCCAAATCAGATGGAGAAGTTTGTGAAGCGTCAATGGAGCTTTGTTGCCGGAATAGAACTCCTGGAACAAATGGGATACCTCGCAGACCAAACAGAGACTCGGTTGCGGGCAGTGATGACGGTCAGCAAGGAAGTAGTCGCGTAACAGTGGAGTGTGAATAAGCGCCTGTACAATGCAATTTACGAAACAAGTATTTCCAAGATTGATGAGTCCCCTTAAACCTGAAATTAGCATTAATTTTTACATTAGCATAATTATTCTACAAAGAATATTTGAATCATTATTGTCGAATTATATTTTTTTAACATAATACAATACATTATAACATTATTTGCATTTAATAAAATTTATTTAACTTGTACAATGTAATCTAGAAATTGAACCAACAATAAGCTTGAGAATGTTTTTCAATACCTATAGTGGAATTTTCTACAACGCGTCTTCGGCGCGGATGATTTCTCAGCAACTCCGCCTCCGTCTGCGTGGGTTCCCATGCACGATAGAATTCCCCGAAGCTCAAGGATTTTGCCAACTCGCTCCATTGCGCTTTTGCTACTTTTAACAACTCTCTATCGTATACATAATCACCGCATTGGAAGCACAAAATATTCCCGTAACACAGATCAACGGCTGCGATAAAACGGAACAAATAAAACGATATAAAAGGGCAAATTGATTAACTATTATACATATATAAAAGATTCACGTTATATAATTTTATTTATTTATATAATGTTTATTTTTGACAAAATATTTGAATGCATGTAATAGATCTAAACTGAAAAATATTCCATTACCTAGAAAATGTTTCTTCGTTTTTGCATGCTCTTGTATATGGCCTTTTACATAACAGCCAAAAAATATACAATGAAGACAAGAATGTAGGCGATCCTTGTAAGTTTTACATGTGTGACATAAACAACTCACAGCCTGCAAAATAAAATGCCTAATATTAATCGTTTTACGTTTACACATTGTCTTATTTATTAAAACAAACGAGTAAACTTAAACTTTAAACAAAATTTAAATTTAAAGTAATTATTTTAAAATTTAGATATGACGTAATTACTGAGCATGCTCAGTAAAATAATTTCATTTTCATTTCATATTTTGCAAAATATCGGTTAGAAATCATTTTTAAGACTATTTCAAACCGAACATTTATAAAAAATTGTTTCTGTTTTATCTAAAGAGTAATTTTCAAATAATTAGTATATCGATATCGACTATTCTTAAGGTAGAGGGGCGCGTCATATTAAATATATTTATTAAAATAAATTAAAATTATAATATAAATATAATAATTATAAATATAATAATTATAAATATTATTCGCTCCGAATTGTAACAAAATAAACTGGATAGATAAGTTAAACCACGAGCAACAAAGGGCCTAATTAAACTAATTATACATTAATACAACAAAAACTACACATTTCGACTAAATTAATTGTAAGTCTTCATCAGTCTAATGATTTTAATTCACGACGATATGTCGAAAATTTTTCCTTTTTTCTTGTTATTCATTATTCCTAATTCGTTATTCCGAACAGGTTTCTTATAACCTGAATTGAATTAATAAATTGTATCCTATTGGCAGAACATATAACGCCAACCAATAGTATAGAACATCCAACTCAGTGCAAATCCGCTCAGGTTGAAAACGCTAATAGTCAAATGTGAAAAGAATATAATATAATCAATTACTATGATTGGTGAATTTCTTAAGATTTAAGGCTTACATCTATTGTGTTTATCGTACACATGAAATATTATATATATGACCCTTTACAATAAGCCCTTTACAATAATTTAATTTGTTTTAATTAAAGCTTTAAGTAACTAAACCTTAAGTAAGAATATTAAAACCTATAACGGTCGAAGCTGGATTTTTAATGCTTTAAGTAATTTAATATGAATTGTATACATACTATATGTATGTACAGGGTGAGTAAAAAGTTCCGGACCGGTGAAATATCTCAAAAACTAAGCAGTTTCGAAAGAAATGTTTCCTACAAAAATTGTAGGGTTTTAAGAGTCGATAGGAGTGACAAGTCAATTCATTTTCATTTCATTTGTGCAGCTACATATCTGCACTCTATTATATAAAAAAATCAGACTTTATTATATAAAATATTGTCTCGTAGAAAAAATATTTTGCCATGTGAAACTCGTTTTGGATTACATTTTACGAAACTACGAAGCTTTAAAGAACTAAAGTTTACAATTTCATTCTTAAAAACATTTTAATGAATAAAATGCTTCTAATAAAAAAAAAGGAGCATGAAACCACAGCACTGGATGTTATTTGTGAAATTTAATAATTCATTACATTAATAACAAAATCTTTATATTTAAAGATTTTTTTGATTTATAAATCACGTTCGTTATAATTATTTATATTGGTATGCTTCTTATTTACGGTGCAGATACCTATCTTTACGTTGATATTTTATCTCCAAGAAATAATATTGTCATAAAACTTTTTCGGTTTTTTTCTTTATGAAGTACGTACAAAGGCGGATTTGCAAATTGATTCTTAAAACGTCTACTTATCATATGAAATAATTATTTAAAATATACGATTTTCGCTAAATACATCTTGTCGCTGTATGCTCCTTATTATTTATATTTTGTATTGTTTCCTCTCTAAAAGTTTTTCAATTCTGATTCTTGAAAATTGTTTAATAATAAAATTATGTGCATCTTAACTGCACTGTAGTACATGTAGTACATGTCGAATGAGATATCAGAATAAATTTTTATTTTGCCTTTTTCCCCAAAAAATCTCTCTATACGAACCTTCAGGAGTCTTTCCTGATTACGAATATCGCAATTAAAACGCGATTCATGTAATATTTTAATCATAATTTTAGCATAAAGAAACACATACATAAGTGTAGATCTAGGTCAATTATGCTGATTTTTTCTCGAAGAAATAATATTTCCTTATGGAACTTTTTGGAATTTCTTTCTTATGGTGCTGGGAAGGTACAGAGCCGATTTTGCAAATTTATTCTTGAAAATTTTTTATTAATAAAATTATGTACACAGAACTGCATTATAGTACACATCGGATGAGATATCATTAGAAAAATGTTAACGTATTGAAAAACTATAAATAAAGCTTTTGCAAAAGCCTCGGTAGTCTAAAGGCCATGATACACAAAAAAACTTAAGCAATAAAACATAAGCAATAAGCGAATTGACCAATCACGATCCGTAAGACCATAACGTAAGTAGTAGTCAATCCAGCATGTTAATTTTCTTATTGCCTACATCTTATTACCTTTAAATTTTTTATATGTCATGGCCTTAAAAACTTAGGACGCTTGTACGGAATATAAGAATTCCGGGTTCGGCCTCCTGGCCGAGGTAATATTTTTCACAATAAAATTAATTTACATTTCTTACAAAATTATTTTACAGTTTCTCAGCATATTAACATCTTTCTAATATGATACCGGATTGAGCATCAAATTATTAAAATTTACTTGTCAATTTAATTTAATTTGTAATATTATTACAATAGTTTAATCGTGTTTATAAATGCGAAAAACCAATTCGCGCAGTTTGAATAACTATAAATATGGTATATATGCATGTACATACAGTGTTCCACACGTAACTGTGATCACGATTTTTCCGGCACTTTCGATGATGTGACAAAAATTATTTTGAATAAAAGTTAGTCAGTTTTCAAGCGACTACAAATTGCAATACTGAAAATTTGCAAAATATTCTTTTTTAAGAAAAAAAGTCAAGGTCATCCTAATTTTTTTAAATGGCACTACGTATTTTTTATTTCATCATATTGTAATTGATGTCAGGACGAGTTCAATGACCTGCTATACTATGACCTTGAGATGACCTTAAAGTCAGACGTGTGGATTCAATTAAACGGAATGACAAATTATTTTGTATTAAACTTTACATGTTTTTCATTCTTCAGAAAAAATATACCTGTAAACAAATTGAGGAACCGACGTAACCATTTCTGAATACGTAATGTGAATATGTATGTAATGTGAACATAGAAAAAAATGCCAACGTAATTTGTAGAACTTAGCATAGCTCGAACGCTGTTACGACTTTATTTATACTTGTGTTCTTTTTTAATTTGACATTGAACAAATAGTCTCAATTTGTCGAAAATGTATTTTTATAATGAGAAAGTTGATATGCAGCTGATACAAAAATTTTTTTCTACCGTAAAATATGTCCATATAAAATTTAATACAAATAAAATAATTTTTCACGAAATTTCCGAAGTTTCCGTTCATTGATTCCACATGCCTGACTTTAAAGCCATCCGAGGTCATAGTATAGCAGGTCTTTGAATTCTTGACAATATTGTGAAGTAAAAAATACGTAGTGCCATTTTAAAAAATTAGGGTGACCTTGACTTTTTTCTTTAAAAAAAAAAATACTTCGCAAATTTTTAATATTGCAATTTGTAGTTGATTGAAAATTGACTAACTTTTATTCAAAATAATTTTTGTTACATCATCGAAAGTGCCGGAAAAATTGTGATCACAGTTACGTGAGATACCCTGTATATAATATATATGTATAAGTATAATATAATTCATACTGAATTATTTAAAGCATTAAAAATCCAGCTTCGATCGTTATAGGTTTTAATATTCCTACTTGTTGTGTATTCACATTAATGTCTTAATGAATCATTTATTATTAAGTTTTAAGAAATTGATCAATCATAATCGATTGTTCTTCTCATATTCGACTGTAAATTTCTTAGAATGGCCACACACACTTTCCGTAATAATAATCGTAAAGTCTATTCTATAATGACTATGTTTATACAGCTAGATTTATGACGAAGTTATAACATCGATGTTATGAAACTGGTCAATCACAATCATTCCGTTCTTCAGAAGAATAGCTAGTTTTATAACATCGATGTTATAACTTCGGCGTAAATCGAGCCGTGTAAACATGTCTATGTGTTTTTTGTTTCTTGTTTCCTGTTTTTTTTTGCTATTTTTTACATCTTATCTTTTTGCTTATCTGATTTTTTGTTCTCTTATCGCGTGAGATAAAAGTTAGGCTTCGGAAGGAATAGGAAACAGTAGCAAGAAATACAATTGTTGTTGAAACGACAAAAAGAAGAAAAAAGCAAGAGGTAAAAAGAAGAAACAAAGAGCATATTATAAAATAGGTTTAAGACTTAACCAATCATAGTCAAGAATTGTCTAAAACTTTCAGTTTGATTAATTCTTATGCGTCATCTACAATACGCAGAGTAAGAAGAGTAAGAAATTGACCACAGTCGATTATTCTTCTCACATTCGATTGTGATTGGTGATTCAATTTCTTACTCTTATTTCTTACTCCGTGTATTATAGATGATGCTTAAAGCGTACAATGAACAGTAGCAGTAGAGGCTGTAGACACGTCGGGAGTAGACTAATTTTCCGGCCCAGCCAGAAATGATTGATCGATTAACGTCAAATCGATACTGAACTTCGCATCATCGCTTACGATTTGACATTGATCGATCAATCATTTCTGGCTGGACCGGAAAACCAGCTTACTCCCGACACGTATCTACAGCTTCTACTAAAGTCACTAGATTATAAAGTACCGCAATTGATTTCAGAAATTCGCGTAAAAACGGCCGAAGTGCATATAATACACGATTTGAAGTACACCAGGGTCCACATTGGGTCAATTGGGTACAGCTAACCTAACCGTACATTTTCGAAACATTTTCAAGCGTCAATCTCGAGATTGAAGGCGCAAATTCATCATCATTGTGTTGATATTAACATAATAAAAACCTCTTCAAGGTTTTTTTTCCAGTTTATCAGTATCGTGTTGTTAAAGTTAATAATGCCAAGTTGTTGTCTAAGTGCAAAAACACGTTTGCCTCGGCCGAATAATCTCTTAAAAATGCTCAAATTCGTGTAATCACACGTGTGATGTGTATTCTTGAACAGTTTTGAACTGTACTTACACGTATCCTTTGTGCACTTTTATGCACAAAACTTCTACGACAAATCCGTATTAAACTAAAGAACACATAAATTGAGCATTCGTACATATTCTTTTGTTCATAAATAAACTAATTAAAAGTAAAAACATTGATTTATATATTTGACGGCTTCATTTTCCCAAATAAAGCACGTAATACAAATGCATAAATTCGAAATGACCGCGTTTCGCGTGAAAATGGATGCGAGTACTTTATAGATCTAGTGACTTTAGCCTCTACTGCTACTGTTCATTGTAGACAACACAGTACAGTAAAGGTATAATTTCACGAGCTCAAACCGGCTGTTTCAGCGACAAAAAGGATCATTCATAAATTTTGACCTTTTGTGATCCTTTTTGTCACTGAAACGGTCGGTTGGAGTGGCTCGTGAAAATGTATTTTTAAGTATCGTCTACAATGAACAGTTGATCGATCAATCATTTCTGGCTTGGCCGGAAAACCCGACGTATCTACAGCCTCTACTGTTCATTGTAGACGACGCATTACAATTGCTATTATATGGAAAGTGTGGGGAGAGCTCCATTTGCGCATATCACTTCATGGATAATTTAAAATTTTCTCATTGGTAAAGCAGCGAAAAATTACAAGGAAATTAATGATCTATGATGTATGTAATCGGGAATGTAGACAAGCGGGATCCTCTCAAATGTGCGCGGACTCCCTTATATGTACGGTGACTATACATTCTTTATTGTAAAGGACAGTCCTTTTCAAGTAGCTATCTTTTAGATTTATTTGTTTCTTCAAAATTCAATTTTGTTTTCCAATTTTATTTTCCAATATTGTCCTTTATTATCCTTTATTTTGACATTACGGGAAATTCTTTTTTAACTAGCGTTCCAATGTCTAACATATTATATTAATAAGCAAATTTTTACGAAAAATGTTTTACAATCTCAAGCATATAAATACAATTTGTTTTTGTTAATTAGATTTCTTAATTTTTTAAATTAAATTTACTCAAACTAGAGTTGTTTTCATTTTTCATTATTTTGAACCTTTTATTATTTCAGATCAAGGGTTTGTTCCAGTCGAACCAGTTTCAAACTATCAGAAAACTGTACATCTCAATTTGATTATATTAGGTAATAAAATTTTATAATACACAGATCCAGACAATCACAAACTGGGAAAACATATAGGGAACAAAGCCCAAAATTTTCAGATTTCTCTTTTATTTTCTTTAAGAAAATATAGTCATTTTTTATAGTATTTATACAGGGTCTATAATAGAAGTCGTAGCGATCGAAGGATCTTAAGGGTCATAGAAAATTGACCCTTATCATAATCGACTATTCTTCTCATATTCGAATGAGATTGGTTAATTTTTTGACTTACAATTCTACACCACTACAACTTCTATTGTAGATCCCTTTGTTGTAGTATTAAAGCTTAAAGTAGCTTTAGTGTTAAAGTTTCCATTGAGAAAACTAATGCAACACTGGTGCACAATTAATGAGTACAATTGAATGCAAATCAATACATATATTTTCAGTTAATAGATAATTTAAACATTTTAATTATATATTTTTTATATTATATATTTGTCACGATAACTTTATAACCTTAAAAGAATTAAATTATTTATTAACATTGAAAAAATATATATATTGATTTACACTCAATTGCATCAGTGTTGTACTAGTTTTTCCAGTAGAATAGTAGAAAACGCTATTATGATTCCTACACATTAGGCGCGGATATGCTTGTCGCGCGTCACACAAAATGTGACGTTGTAGAAGCCATAATAGAATAGTAAAAATCCCGTTAACCTTAACGATAATGTCAGAATCATTATATCGTGTTGTGCTTTTTTTTAATCATATAGTATAAAACGTAACAGCAATATCAACAATATCCTTATTGTCGTTAAGAATTACAGGATAGGGGCTTAAGGATTATTTATACTGGCCGTAATACGTTAACTTATGCCTAATCTGGTAAGAATAATCTGGTAAGAATTGATCAATTACAATTGAATTGAGAGGAAAATAATCGACTACGATTATTTGATCAGTAAGCTCTATAATAAACTGGAGCAAGCCATTTTTATACTAATTACTAAACTATAGAAAGCTGCGGCCTAATGAAGAAAAGGAAGGCAAGCAATATTGGTTTTTCTGGCTGATTTCTACTTATAATAGTAAAACAGCATCAGCCAATCAGCAAATCCCTGACAAAGAAAACAGTATCAACTTTGCATTAGTGTTCTTGTTTAGGAATTGAGACATCCCTACTTTTCGATGGCTTGCTCCAGAGCTGCATTCAGATTCCCCACCCGAGTGCATCCAGAAAGCATTCAGATTCCTTTTGAGTGCCTTTATTGAGGGCGCTTAGGTGAAATGTATAGATTCCTACTCTATCCACCCGGAAGAATGGAAAAATCATCTGGTTCCTTGAGCATCATACGAATATATCTATACGAAAATTTAAATTTCAAGTTATGCCTGTATTATAAACAATATAAACCATAACTCAAAAGAGGCCAAGTATTTAATCATCTATTAAGTTTCACAGGTCGGGACTTAAGATACTGATAAGATATTTATCTTATATCTTTTATCATTATTGGATATATTTATCATTATTGTATATATTTTAGTTATATATAATTATATTGATTATATATGTAATTTATATTAAATCTGATACATTTACGTTATTATTTGCTGTAACCGATACATGTAGGACACTCTCTTATCTTAGAGTGCGTTCAGATTCCCAAACCACTCTGGTACTTTTTGCTAGGCTCCGCCCATTCATCCAGTCATCCAGCGATCACCCATCCGATGAGGAATCTGAACACAGCCCTGTATGTTATAAAATTCATCGACTATGATTGGACAATTCTAACAGATTACGGACATTACGGCCAGTATAAATGATACGGCTACAATATAAAAAATAAGGAATAATAATTCCAACCTATCAGAAATCATGTATTCCAGTGTATCCAATATCTGATAGGTTGAAATCTTTATTCTATTGTGACTACATTTTAAACAATTTTTTAAATGTATGTATATAAAAAGAGGCACAACAGAATGAAGAGTAACAGTTAGATAGAGCGAGAGAGAGAGAGAGAGAGAAACAGAGACATAATGGCTACATTTATATCATGCAACTTATAGGATAAACAAGGATGACATCTATTGTACAGACTACTGCCTAAATAAGTGCAGGGTGTAAACATAGCTCATGCAAATGTGAAAGCGAGACGCAGAGAAGATGAAAGATCTCTCTCTCTCTCTTTCTCTCAAGTTGCGTGACAAAGAACCTTGACCACGAATAGAAAGCGAGAAAGAAAAAGACTGACGTACCTTCCTGACGCGTGCCTCGGTCGATGTACTGGTCACGAAAAACGAGTGTATCACTTTATACGGTTGGATACCTTTTGCTGCTTTAAAATTATTTAAATGTATGCAGCCATGGTCGCTCATCTCAGGTTGGTAGGAGCGATGTGATCGACCTGATCGCACGACGTCCCTCTCCTTCGCGACACCGACAGACAGTCCCGATACTCGATGCCGTCGGCGATCCTCGTCGAGATCCCCCAGTGACGCGAATGCGAATGCGACGTGTACGATAACAACAATTTCTCGAGGATGACAGCGACGACGTGAGGAGTATAACTCGCTGCTGGCCTTGGCGGAAACGCGCGTGTTGTTGACATGGAAAAGAGAGTGGACCTTGGGAGAGAATAGGAGCGTAAGCAAGTGTAAACTTGCTCCTTCCAATCGGGTGGGAAAAAAATGTGAAAATGTGAAATGATCAATGTGAAATGGTGATCAGTCGAGTGGAGGTACCGTTGTCAAAATGTCAACCGCGGCGGATTGAGGAGAAACGCAGCGAGCAATTGTGAGCAATGGCGAGAGCACAATGATGGGAGAGGGAGTGGTGCGATATGCGGTCTAGAGGAACCATCAATACATAGGATGACACCTTGAATCACCCTGAATGCTTTGTGCTCTCGTTTACTCTCTTTTCAATTTTCAATGTTCTCACGCGCCTACTGCGTTTCCAACGCACTTCGGTTACTTCGGTACGCCGTAGTGCCGTATGAGCTGATCACGGACACCAACCAATCAACCAACCAGCCGTCCAACCAACCCTAAACCCAGCCTGCCGGTCACTGCCGACGCCTCGCGCCTCGCGCCTCGTGTCGCCGGCAAAGGAAAGCGTCATTGCAATGAATACAGCAGCGACATCTGTCTGGATGCGACCATGATATCGATTATGCGAGAGGCCTTTGGCCAATCACATTCGTCATTTCGTTTGACGGCAGATACGATCGGCTAATTTGATATGGATTAAAGCTACGCTCCACTTGATGCTACAAATACTTCGAAGAATTTTTTCATTGATTAATTAGTAAAATTCTTTTTTTCAATTGGTCAATCAAAAGTTTCAAAGCATTTGTAGCGCCAAGTGGACTGTACCTTAAGTTTCTTGAAGTGACCCCTAAAAGTGCGGGTACTGTGCGATTTCATCCTAAGGGTGAAATCACATGATGCGGAAAAGGATTGCGGAATAGAAAATGCGTCATTGAAACAACCAATTAGTGCTATTCGGAATAACGTGTGATTTCGCCTTAATATGTTTGAGCAGTAATTTTACTAAAATTGAATTTAATGTACGAGATACACTAAAGCGGGAAGCACAGACTCTCACATAACGCATAACACATAAGAAATCCAATCAATCGGAGTTTTTTATTTTAAAGGAAAGAACCGAAAGACTTTGATTGGTACATTTTCTCATAATGCATTATGTATTATGCATTGTGCAAGAATCTGCTCTCCGCTTAATAGTGGATTAATTAGGTTTAATAGATTAGGGTATATCCACACAAACTTGCATAGTCGCATAAACGTATGCATAACGAAAATTATCCAATTATATTTATATTTATTATATTACGTGTGCTTTTATAAGAGATATGCTATTGAATAATAACCCTAACCTGTTATATACCGATAAGAAGGAAATACTCGAAGATGATTAGTCAATTTTTACAGATTACTCTTTACTTTTTTACTCTATTCTTTTATTCTTTTTACTCTTTTTAAGATTTAAAATTCTTGAATATTGGTTTACACATTTAGATCCAGTGAGGAACTAAGGGCAAAACCAATCATATTAAAGAATTTTACAACTGTTGCAAAACTGCTTTCTTTGCTGAACGTAACCAATGGCCTAGTTTCCAGTCGAGTATTCTTCTGTTACAATCGAATGACAGGGGAATGCTCGACTGGAGTTGGTTGATTTTTACATTCTGATCCGGTTTCAACTCTCAGTGAAAACTAGGCCAATGTCACTTTGTGACTAAGCGATACTTAAAACTCGTTATCTGTCTCTTTTAAAGCCAAAATGAGACAGAAACAGAAAGAGTTTTAAATCTCACTTAAAATCAACAATAAGTAACATTGATGCAATCGGACCTTATAAATCCAACCAATCACATTCAATCATTCGGCAAGCAGACTAGCAGCTTTGTCGGACTTGAACGCGCCCATTGTGTTTCCAGCTTTAATCTCCAAGGCAACTGATGGTAACTGTCAACAACATAAATATGTATGGAAGAAACAGGGATTGATTGCGTTCCATCAAATTAAGAAAGAATTGTTTTATCTGTGTTTTTAAATGCTTTAATAATATGAAATATCTTTTTTGAAACGAGTGTTATAGTATGTATGATTACGCTTATTTATACTAATTTATATAATGTTAAATTTTAATTAAATGTATGAGTGCATTCTAATATTCTAATATGTTGAAACAATGACTTTGTATTTTGACATACGAGTGCAAAATCCTGAAAGTGCTTCAATAAGCACTCTTGCAATTTGGCACAATAATTATCCCCTATTAGCTGTTGCTGCGTATTCTCAAGACAAAGGTGGCTTTGTAATCATCTATGATGATCAAGGTGAACTCGTGCAGGATATCGAATCACCGGGACACCCAGTGGCACAAGTCACATCTCTTGGCTGGCATCCAGAGAAGACGTGGCTAGCGACAGGATGGGAAAACGGAGATTTAAGAGTTAGGATCGCAATATTTCAAGCTACAGAAGACAAGTTTGTCATGAGATAAAAAATATATTAAATTATTATTAGGTATGGCCAGGGGACACTGGAACTCAGGAGTTCAATATAATAGTAACCCCTCATCGAGATATCATCACGATTCTGCAATGGAGTCAGTATGGTGGTTGCTTAGTATCTGCAGATACTGGTGGATCTATAGTTGGATGGAAGATAGATTCCAGAGGACAGCTATTCATGACATTTCATCATGAACTAAAAGAATCTTTTTCACAAATTGTATTTAGGACAGTTCCGCTAAAACCAGTTGTTGATGTTAGGTACAAACAACTTATACAAACAACTTAAGTAAAAACAGGTTAAATTATACAAAACAACTTGTGTATTATTTTTCTAATAACATAGGTTATTTCATAATTATTGCAAACTAATATAATAGAAATAAAAAGTACTGAGTTTCAAAGAAGCTGTTTTAAATAAAACTTACAGATGATTAGATGAACATTGATGATATTCTTTTTTTGATCATTTGATTGGATAGCGATTGGTTAATTAATTGTTTATAGTGGTTTGGCAAAGGCAACAGTGGCTGGGGATGAGAGAGCCTGGGATATGTTCAGTTCCTGGCGTCCAAGAACAGCTGCACCAACAGCAGTTCCAGTACAACGGGACAATCATTCGTTTTATATTGGCACTGTAAATGGTATCATATACTATGTTGACGTTCAAGGACAATGCAAGGAAGTTCTTAGTACTGATGGTGCAGTGTTGCACTGCTTATTGTATCATCAAAACAGAGATTCTATCATTGTTATGACAGAAGGATTGAACATCGGGCACTTTCAAGCAGATTCAATCACTGGAGAGCTCACCGAATTAACAAAGGTTTATGCTATTGAGTTCTATTACTGCTATATCTACATGTTATTTCTATTCAAAATTTAAAAATACTATATATGACAAATTCAAATTCTGCATCAATATTATTGATTATGTATTATACAGATTCAATTTTCCGAGAAATTTTATTCATGAAAATATATAGAGTATAATTTGTTCATTCAGGTGTGGCACAACGCAAAATACTAACAATATTTGAACGCGCGAATTTTAGATGATATGATTCACTAGTTTTAAATGCTCACAATTCAAAAATTATTATTATAGCTTCGATATTTTGGTATCAGGATTTTTATTTCAAAATGAAACAAAATCTTAAGTATTATTATGATCTTTATCGGCCACCCTATACAATAAACGAGAATATATAGTATAATATTTATACATATATTTAGTACATCCTTCTATGAAAACCTCGAAGTCTTCTCGAATATTTTTTTTAACGAATATTTTTTTTATAAAATTAAAAATTAATTTCATTCTTTTTGCATTTTCTTACAGTTTAACATTTTAAAGTGCACTTTAAAGCCATTATACACAAGCCCACGTAAACATTTATTCGTAGAATTAGCACATTAGTTTATCAGAAACATTTTTCCGAATACACTGTTTTAATGTTATTTTATATACATATTTTTTCCGTTTTTACTACATTTAAACATCTTTTTTACACCCAAAAACAATTTTCAATTTTTTAAACCCATTACACTAGGATGACTCCATAATAAAGGGATAAACGTTTATTAAAACATAAAAATATTCGAAAAAACGTTTTTCATAGATGGATGTGCTAAATATACATGTGAATGTATGTTTATTTAAACGTACAATAACGAGCCTTACTTAAAACATATATACTCGGAAAAACATTTCTAATAAACGGATATGCTGATAAACGTGTTTTCGTTTAAACGTATAATAGTAAGCCCTAATTGAGCATTTGTAGAATTTATATATAAGGACGCAATATAGTTTTTTTATTTTAAAAAACTATATACGATAACAAATAATATTATGATAATACATAAATATATAGATTTTCTATATTTAAAATAAAACAATAGAGTTAATTGATATTAAGCGAAAATGAATGAGAGAAGAAATGTTTAACACAAATGAGTGAAGAGCATCATATTCGGTCAAGGCGGCTCTTACAAGGGATATGTATTTTGCTCAGACACTTAATAATTTAAGAGACATTAAGCTTTAAAATTGGACTATACTTTTTATAGTTGGAAAACTCTAGATCGCTGCTTCAAATGTCAGTGACAATTTTTTTTTTAATATTAGCTTGTTTTATAATAAGTATTTAGAAAGTTTAAAAATATTTACAAACATTTTAGAAAAATTTAGAAACATTTAGAAAGTGGCACATAAATAGAATTAATATATAAGATGTTTTTAGATGAAAAGTTCTTTAAAATTAATTCTTTGTCTTTCTGATTAAAAATGACGTGGAAGACGTATTTTATATAGATAAAATTTTTTTTAAATGGTAAAAAAAAATTGTCACTAGTGGTATTTGAACCAACAATCGAGAATTTTAAAAGTGTCCGACTAGTTTCATAACTTAATGTCTTTTAAACTATTGAGTGTCTGAGCAAACGGCAAAATACGTGTCGATTTTTTTTCAATACCCAATATATTGGCAAAAATTCAGAGCAATTGAGGAAAAACACCTCGCGTCATTTCCTTGTTAGTGACTAATACTATATATAATATTTTTATGTGAATTTTTACAATTTCTAATTCAAATAAACTACGCGCCGATTATTTATCCGTTTTGAAATACAGTGTTAAAACAAAATTGTTAAAAGCTGTAATATAATATCGCAAATTAAACTGACAAACAATTTTATTGTTAATAAGCATCTTTTGTTGTAAAAAATGCATAAACGGGGAGCAATCTTTGATCTTGATATATGTTGTCAAGATCATGACCCTGAGTGACAGATTTTATGACCTCAATGACCTCGAACAGATTTTAGCCGTCACTCGTTATTCGTTAAAAAGTTATTAATAAAAAAATATTTAAAAAAATAATTCTGTCTTATTTCTGCTGTATATGATATTGAGGACTATTTCACCTTCCAGGATCTTTCCTACTTAAATAATGACATGCAGAGCGAGATCTATCCCACCTTTCCAGAGCAACTTTATTTTATTATCAAGAAATTATTATATTCAATACTTATACTTATTTCAGGTAAAACTAAGTGGCAGAAATGATACATCACGTACCACTAGTACCACCTTATGCTGGATTAGCAGAAATACATTGGCTGTACTCACAGGAGAGCTCGCTGTACGGTGCTGGGATATTCACACAGGCGATACGTACATTCTGTCGCCTCCGAATTCATCTAATGGAAATGTCGCCACTCCTCAGGAAATATGTACTAGCTTGGCATTTTGCAAGGCAAATGGTAAGACATTAATGTGCTTTCGAAATTTTAAATCAGACTTCGGCTAGAATTGATCAAGTATACGGACTAATATTTCCTGATAAACATGTACCAATATTTTAGTAGTAGCATTTACACACTGTATGTCCGGAAGGTTTTCTTCTCTCTCTCGTATAAACACAAATCTTATTTATTTATTTATAAGTTAAATCTTACATTACAATGACATGCATATATGTATAGAGCATGAAAATGTGTTCACATCGCAATGTTGCGTGGCAGTCGAATATTCCTGTCATTTGATTGTAAGAGGGAAATGCTCGACTATGATTAGTCAATTCTTACAGATTACGGCCATTATAAATGATTTCTTAAAAATTGAGAAAACTATTGTACTATTAGCTCCATTCAATGCAGTTTATCACATATAGATTTAGCAGTGTTGACATTGTCCACTTGGAACTATGTTATAAACAAAGTCCGCAATGAAATAATGATTGCTGACATTACCACTGTTGGGTGGACAGTATTGACTTTGTTCACATGAAATCGAGTCATGTTCGCTAATAAATCATTTTATTTTGCCCAATCGCGTTGTGCAATGTTAACATGGCCCGGGCAATGCCGACATTGCCCACTAAGCGGACTTTGTCCATAACATATCCATTGAAGTAAATTTGAGGACAATGGACTAAAAAACATTCCACGATTTTCAGACACTTTGGCCGCCGGCACCAATCTAGGTACAATCTACTTATGGAAGAGAAAATGTGTGCTTGATTGCGATGAGAATTCCTGGCCGAAAATCCCAGAGACCTGTGCGATTCACGGCACAGTAAAGCAACTGGAATGGGGTGTTAGTTTATCACGGAATTCTCTCCTGGCTGTTAACTGTATTACCAATGTGTTCATCTTGCATCAACAGCCAATGTGCGCCGTGTACAATAATAGTGTTTGCGCGAGTCAGCTCACTCCGACACAGATTCTGCTTGAGATGGACGAACAGACATATATTCTAAAAACGGAGATCCAGGTGCAGATTATCGCTGTATCAAGAGAATACATCGTCGTCTCTTCTGGAAGACAAATCGTTGTCAATTGTATTAATAAAGGCGCCAATCTTAATACGAATGTATTGACAACCTTCAACTGCGACACGGAAAAGATATTGATCTACGAACACACATTGATCGTGTTGACTCCAACGATCATTCAGTTGAGATCCATAGAAGGCTCTATTATTCAGACACTTCCCACTTTACCGGAGGAGGGCGAACCAATCACGATGGAATTGACAGGTAAAAATCTTTAATTGACATAAAGTGTCGTGAGTTTTTCTTATCATCTAAAATTTTAACAACAAAATACTCTTATTACTGCATTATAAATATTATACTCACACACACACACACACAATATTTTGTAGGGCATTATTTAACGGTAGCATCATTAAATGGCATTCTGAAGATTTGGAATCTGAGCAAACACGAGGCTAAGCTACACACCCGCGCCATGGCGACATATGAGGCGATTAGCGATTTTGCCGAAATCATTGAAGCTAGATGTAATTCGGATTGCCGTTGCGTCTCAATCACTGTTGCCATGGCAAATCTCATGCCCAGTTCGATTTTATACATTTGGGATATTGAAAGCGATCAGATTTATGAATTTGACTTTGGAGAGTCAGACGACATCGTTGATGATGACACTGTGTTGTGAGTAAATAAGCTGAAAATTCGACACAACCGTATTAAATCACAGATCAGAATTAATATTTTCCATTAATTGATTTTGTATGTCCTTGATAATACTGATACTACTTTTAGAACTGCACAATGCAAAGGAAGATTAGTAACAGCGCATTGCTGGGACGTTGAGGATCCCAGACTATTAGTATGTCGAGCTCAAAAATTAGAAAAACGTGATTCTAAAAGCTTCAATAAGGACAATGATTGGGTAATGTCTATAAAATTGCCTCTATTTAGATTGTAGATTAAATATCTATATACTTTATAGCAGAAACTTTCATAACTCAATTTTTCTACTGGCATTGTTCTCTCATTATTACTTTATGTATACATATAATGTCGTACATATATTACCCTTTTACAGATTAATGTGCGTGCGTGCGTGTGTGAATAAGAAAAATCCTATATTCAGTCGAAGCGAATCTTAATGCTTAAAATAATTTATTTTATAATTTCGTTAGATATTATTATTTTTTTATCAAATATTTAATATAATTTAATAATCTTATATGATTTAATAGTCTTTCTAAAACCGAATATATATGACATTAAAATAAAATAAAAATTAGTATAAAATAATTATACATCGTAGGCGAAACATGTTTTGACTTTATACAGGATGTCTCCGACATCTCCTACGAGATCGTCTCTCGTGAACAAATAGAGCGGACTGAATTGAGCCGAAAAGTCCTGTACCATTTTGCAATTTTTGCAATACTTTAGGAGATATTAATTTCTAAAGACCATTGAATAAACATATCCGCGCGGACTGTTGCCAAGTATACGCCAAGTAGGCCCATTCTACAATCAGTCGTATGTCGGAATCGGGCATCGTACGCATGCGCATTGGATTGTCGGCTGTCTAATGAAGTTGTTGCAAGTCGGTTGTCGTCGGAATAGAAGATGGTCCATTCCCATTTTTTCTGACTACGACTAGATGAAATATAACCTTCGGACACATTTGTGTATGGATAAACAGATATTTTTATATGGATATATGGATATATTAATATTATATTATGGAATCACTGAATGTAGATGAAATAATTATTAATTTTGTTCGCGAAAATCATTGCTTGTATGATAAATGCGATGTGGATTTTAAAAATGTTAACAAAAAAAGAGATCTGTGGCAAAAAATATTCACAAATTTGAGAAACTGTTATGATATAAATATGTCAAGTAATTTTTTGTTTGTTAAATTATTATTATTTAATATAAAAATATTTTGTGTTTTAATTATTTTGTATCAAACTTAAGAAATGCCTATAAGAGCTGACACTGGGTGAATTCGTGTATATAAATTTATTCAAGTTTAATAATTTGAATAATATACGTTTCGATCATCGTTTTGATTCTTTTCAATATTATAAAACTAATTAAATCAATACATAGTAGTTGTCAAGCAAGTGAAGTTGCATTATTCTATAATACAATCATATAATTTGCGTCCAAATTAATAATAAATTTGAATATGTATTCAAAGTTTCAATATCCATTTGTTCCGATCTTCCGACTTCGATCAACTCAGTAGATTGTATTATAGAATAGCAAGTCGTATTCATGTGCGACATACAATATACGACAAACGACTAGCGACAGCCGACATCGACATACGACTGATTGTAGAACAGGTCTAAATCGGTTTACGATAGCTTGTCGCACGGGGATTATCCGATACTTGACTGCTTAATAGACGCTGCGCGTGCTAAGCACTATAACTCAAGCAGCTTACCAAGTAACCGCATTTCACAAGGACACATGCTTATTCATTGATTTAGAAATTAATATTTCTTAAAGTATTGAGGCAATCGCAAAATGGAAAACTTGACTTTTCGACTCACAATCAATTCAATCCGCTCTACCTGATTCCAAAGGTCAGGGTAATTTTAACATATTTCGTCACCCATCATGAGCAGGTAGAGTGACTCGAACTGATTCGAAAAGTCCTCTACCATTTTGCAGTTTATGCAATAGTTAACAAGATATTAATTGCCAAACTAAAAATTGCCAAATATTGGTCTTGAATAATTTTTTACTCAAATACTATCAACTTTATAGAAAAGCTGCAAGAGACAAAAATCATTTATTTTCTTTCTCATAAAGTTCTGAGAATTTTTTCAGAATTTTTTAATATCGTATTTTCTTATAATATGTTGGTAAAAATAAGAAAATGCAATACTAAAAAGTTGATAAAAAATTCTGAAAAAATTTTTAGAGTTCTATAAGAAGAAAATAAATGATTTTTGTCTCTTGCAGCTTTTCTATAAAGTTGATAGTATTTGAGTAAAAAATTATTCAAGATCAATATTTGGAAATTTTTAGTAATTAATATCTCTTAACTATTGCAAACTGCAAAATGGTAGATGACTTTTTGATCTCAGTTCGATTCACTCTACCTACTCATGATGGGTGATGAAATAAAATTATTCTGTATATGCATATACACATAGGGTGTCTGACAATTAATGATAAAATTCTCGCATAGCAACAAAATGGACTAAATCGATTTCCTCGAAGAATACTCTGTATATATGATAATGTAATAATCAACTGTAGCAGATTTTGAATCAACTGGGTTGGATTAAGGCTTTGCTATTGGTTGACGTTACATGTTCTATCAATTGTAGAGATTGCAGCATCATCTAACCAGATCGGTTCAAAACCCGCTACACGCTATAAGTGATTATCAATTATAAAATTTAGATTTAAGAGTAAGATTAATTATTAATTATATTTTTTTTTATAGATTGTACAAACCTCTGTGGTGTTAGTATCGTTATTCGCGACATCGGATCACGGTATCGTTGTACAGGATGTGAAGCCAATTACTGATGAGAATTGCCGATTATTAGGTGTACACTCGCCACATATCATTATTTTAAATTCCGAAAAGAGCTTGGATAGATGTAGCAAGATTATGCAATTATTAATGAGAGACTTTGAAGAACTAGGAGAGTGCGATTCTATCACCAGAAAAGCGGTGATGGATTTCAGTTTTCATATTAGTGTGGCGAACATGGAGGAAGCCTTTAAAGCAATTAAATCTATAAAGAACGAAGCTGTCTGGAAGAGTCTGGCCAAGATGTGCGTAAAAACAAAGCAACTGAACATGGCTCTTCTTTGCCTGGGTCACATGAAGCAAGCTAATGCTGCGCGGGCTTTACGTGAAGCAATGCAAGATGATACTCTAAGCTTAGAAGCACAAGTAGGAATTTTAGCCGTCGAACTTGGCCTTCATGTAAGTTATTAAATATACATTTAATAGGGTTATCCTGGAGGTGTCTGTTTTACCGATTACTTTTTAAATAAGTATAATCTTTTTCTATAATTAAAGTATAAACGATGTAGTTAAAACCGGTTGATTATGCAAAAAACGAAAAAAAATTGAAAGATTACAATTTTATTATTTGCTTCTGGCATCGATTCCTAACAATATTTACTTTATATACAAGTTTTATAATTTGTACGTATAAAACAAGCTTGATTTGGATCAAGGATTACATGAACAAACAATATTAAGTTAGAATTGGGTTTAGGTATGTAATATGAAAAATTAGTTAGTAAATTTGTATGTGTCCTTGCGGTATTGATGTAGTAGTGATGTATCAATGACAACAGAAATCGTATGTATGCAGATCTTATTAAATCGGTAAAACAGATAATATTAGTATATTTTTAGTGAATATAGAGAGTATACATCCAAAATATGTATTAATTGTATAATCTTCAATCCTTACTAATAGACTGATGCTGAACGTCTATTTCGAGAAGCGAAACGTCTAGATCTGCTAGGACGGTTATACGAAGGGCGGAATAAGTTTAAGGAGGCAATCGAATTAGCTAGTAACGAGAATAAAATCCGTGAAAAAACAAGTTACTATAATTATGCTCGTGCATTGGAGCAGCAGGATAGAGTGGCAGAAGCTATCGATATGTACACGAAAGCCGATTGCCATCGATTTGAAGTGCCTAGAATGCTTTTGATGAGACCCCGAGAGTTACTCACATATCTGAATAATTCCGAAGAACCGTAAGTAACAGGAATATTAATTAAATGCGTTGATTGGAAGATAATTAGTTGTAGTGTAGTCAAATTAATATCATCGTAGGGAGATTAAAAATTGGCATGCTCAGTATACTGAATCGACCGGCGATATGGAGACCGCTTTACATCTTTATGAGCAAGCAAAGGATACTCTGTCGATGACGAGGTTGCTTTGTTATTTCGATAGAGAGAATGAAGTGTGTGAGCTAGTAACTAGAACAAATCACTCTGCAGCGGCATATCATCTTGCTGCGCATTATGAATCGAAGAATAATGTGGTACAGGCGATTCATTTCTATACAATTGCTAGAGCTTATACTAATGCAATACGGTTATGTAAGGTGAGGCATTCAATTGTTAAAAACTTAATGCCTTTATTTATCCTATTTTGAATCACTTGACGAGAGTTAGTAAATCTTTGCAATATTTATTATCTCTGTAGGAGCACGACATGCTGGAAGAACTGTGGCCACTGACTATATTAGCGCCACGGAACTCGCAGATAGATGTCGCCAAATTTTATGAGAACAATGATCAACCGGATCGTGCAGTACTGTTATACCATAAAGCTGGTCTCTTGCATAAAGCTTTAGACGTCGCGTTCAGAACGCGACAGTACAGTGCGTTGCAACTAATTATCATGGACGTAAATGCGGATTCTGATCCGGCATTAATTCACAAGTGCGCCGATTATTTCATGCAGAACGACCAAATTGATAAGGCAGTGGATCTACTCGCGACCGGCAGAGATTATATGGCGGCTTTGGATCTGATCCAGCAACATAATGTCGTACTAAACGAAGAACTCGCAGAAAAGCTGACGATTGAAAAAGGGAGCGACGACGACGCAGAGCGCGAGCGTATGAGAATTTCTACGCTTGAGAAAATCGCAGAGATTACCTTCGATCAGGGAAATTATCATCTTGCAACTAAGAAATTCACGCAAGCTGGCAACAAGTTACGCGCCATGAAAGCATTGCTTAAATCTGGAGACACTGAAAAAATCTGCTTTTTCGCGCAGGTTTCGAGGAACCGCGAGATCTACATCATGGCGGGCAATTATTTGCAATCTTTGGATTGGCAAAATCAACCAGAGATTCTAAAAAACATAATTAATTTCTACTCCAGGGGTAAAGCCATGGATTTATTGGCGAATTTTTATGTGGCATGCGCGCAAGTGGAGATCGACGAGTTTCAGAATTATGAAAAAGCGTTGGACGCATTGAACCAAGCGAATAGGTGTTTATCCAAGGTGGTGACGCCGCGAGATCCAGATGTTCACAAACGGGCAATAGAGTTGGTAAACAATAGGATGTCGGCAATTAAACGCTATTTGGATATTAAAAGGTAAATCCAAGATGATTAGAGATCTAGGCTCATATTTTTATACGAAATATTGTACCGTAGATATCATATTTTCAACATATTTGCGTTCATCATAATCCATATCCTTATTTAAATATAATAGAAATTCCTTTAGATACAATATTTTGTTTCTATTAAGTTTTGCTTCCGCCGTTTTTTTTCCGAAATTCGAGACTTTATTGTAAAAAACTGGTTATACATTTATGATTCAAAGTATTGTCCATCGCTGGCCACTACTTTCTCCCATCTTCCGGGCAGCGTATGAATCCCGAATCAAAAAAACTGGTCCTCTTTTGAGGCGATCCACGAATCGATCCAATTTTTTACTTCTTCATAAGACCGAAAGTGCTGGTCAGCCAGGCCGTGTGCCATTGATCGAAACAAGTGATAGTCAGAGGGAGCAAAGTGTGGAGAATACGGTGGGTGGGGTAGGACTTCCCATTTCAACGTTTCCAAGTATGTCTTGACCACTTTCGCAACATGGGATCGAGCATGCAAAATCACTTTATCGTGTCTTTCGTTGTATTCCGGCCGTTTGTCTTTCAATGCTCGGCTCGAATGCATCAATTGCGTTCGATACTGATCGCCTGTGATGGTTTTAGTCGGTTTTAACATCTCATAATACACTACGCCGAACTGATCCCACCAAATACAGAGCATGACCTTGGAGCCGTGAATATTCGGTTTCGTCGTCGACGTGAAAGCATGGCCGGGAACTCCCCATGATTTTCTGCACTTGGGGTTATCGTAATGAACTCATTTTTCGTCCCCAGTCACAATGCGATCCAGAAATTCCTTCTGTCTTTGCCTTTCAAGCAGCTATTCACAAACAAACAAACGCCGTTCAACATCTCTCGGCTTCAATTCGAACGACACCCAATTTCCTTGCTTTTGAATCATTCCCATGACTTTGAGGCGTTTTGAAATGTCTTGTTGAGTCACTCCCAATGATCGTGCCAATTCTTCTTGATTTTGACACGAGTCTTAATCAAATAATGCCTCCAATTCTGCATCTTCGAAAACCTTCTCTTTTCCATCGCTATGCCGGTCTTCGACGTCAAAATCACCGTTCTTGAAGCGTTGAAACCATTCACAACACGTTCTTTCACTAATAATGGCCTCACCATAAGTATTTGAGAACATTCGATGAGCCTCAGCCACAGATTCCTTCAAATTGAAGCAGAAAATTAAAACCTCCCGCAAATGACGAGAATTTGGGTCGTAAACTGACATTTTCAATCGAGAATAACTTTATGATGCAGACACAAATCAACTAATATTTCTATGGGTTATGTTGACAGATGCCCAAGTTTATTGTATGACGTCTATGATCTATTTATTTCGATCACCACTTATCGCTAAAGCTCTCTATCGGAAAACGGCGGAAGCAAAATTGTATACCTAATATATGAATTGTATTTTAATTGAATATAGATTTATTCTGTATATTTAAATATCTTATTTTTTCTCATTACACAGATTGTTTGATAGAGGTGAGACAGAAACGGCAATGCAACAGGTTCGTCATCTGCTCGACTCTCAAGGACCCAATTTAGAACAGTCAGTGCGTCGCGGCGATCTGTTCGCAACGATTACACAGCATTATGCCAATATAGGGGACACAGAGAAAGCTTGGGCGACCATCGAAGAACTAAAACGTCTAGTGCCAGGAATCAATTTGACTTACTACTTTAATATAAATCTTCTAGAAGCATTGGGCTATAAAATGAAAGTGCAGCGACAGGACAGTTCCGACAAGGATGATGGAATCGAAGAGCTCCTGGGAGAGTAAAACTTCATTAAAATCGACTTTAAGAGAATGCTGGAGTGATGATCGAATTTGATCGATGTCAGTAGTACAGACTTCTTAAATTTCAATTTTAAAATATTGTAAGAAATAAGCGACAACACGAAAAAAAAAATTAGGTTCCTCCGAGATTCGAACTGAGATCTGATCTCCTTCATATATTATAGTAAATATGAAGGAGATCAGATCTCAGTTCGAATCTCGGAGAAACCTAATATTTTTTTTCGTGTTGTGCTTCCGTTCTGCCACCGAGACGTACAGCCCTGATGCTGATAGCTTCTCTGTTGTGCCTATTTTCTCTAAATTTCTTACAATGTTAATAATCGTAATATCAAGTAATTCATTTCTTACATTATATTGCTTTGTCTCATTTAAACACATACTATTCTATTCTCTATAATTTGCAATTGAATATAAATTTTTTTTTAAGGTTTCAATCTTAGTACCATAAGCTCAGATAATTCGCTCACGTGGATAGTGCAATATTATTTGTCCATATAAACTATTGAACTTTTGTATTAGGGAAACATCTATGTCAGGTGACATCTCTATGAATTGAAAAAATGTAAATTTTTAACTTTCCTTTCGCTTTTAATATATATCAACTGCCCCGTCTCCTAACTTTGCATCTACTTCAATCTTGTAAAAGGATTTTTTATTTCTCAGTCCATTCGGAGATTTTTACACGGCTATAATGTGTCCATAATTTCGTTACTCCAGTATCCTTTAAACTGCTTAATAAATTTGTACATAAAAAGTCCCGGTAAGCATATAATATAGTATATTTATTATTCGTTAATCGATCCAGGAGTAATCATTTAGTACTTTTTTGCTTTTGATTATTTAGACGTTTTTTTATACTATAATTATAACAGATTTATTCTGAAAATATATTTCTGAAAGTTAAGAATAAATGTTAAAAAAAGGTATAAATTTTCAATCAGTAAAGAAAACTAAATTTTTTTATCTTTATTTTCTTATTATTATGATGTAAAAATTACTCCAAATGATTATTCTCATATTAAAATCGATTTTAAACCGTGCTCAGTAAGTTTATAGATAAATAGTGCCTGAATAATGTAATTGTGAGTGTAGTTATAATACAGTGTATTTAATGAAAATGTTATCAAATATACCATGACAAAACGTTTCATATGATAGTCTAATTTAATTTTGTATATAATTTTTAATTAAATTTATATCAAGACACAGGTAGTGTCTAGACGCTAAGAGCTCGCGCAGCGACATTATAGCATAAGATCGGCCGTATTACTTTACAAGAGCTGGCGAGTTGCAAAGATCTCAACTAAATCAATCAAGTTCTAGACTCAATCGATAGCTTGCACTCTGATTGTATAATGAAAGTGCTTCTTTTTTGTATGTATCCTACGAGCAAAGATATTACGCAGTCCGGATTTGAAACTTTTTTTATATCAAGATATCTCATCGTCGTTGTCATTATCGTCGATCCCGAAAATGTACTGTTATAATTTTTGGCGCAAGAGATGCTAGATGTAATGTAGTTTCTGGCTCAAGAAGGGCTAAGCGTGATATATTGTTGCATCTTCTGACGTAAGAGGCTGTAACAATGTATGATCAGAGTAGCGATCATGTAATTTTTTCTTTAGAACGGAAACATGAAAAGTGAACATTTTTATGGATGTTATGTATGTATATATACATACAAAAAAATCTCATGATATAGTTACCAAATGAATATTTTACAAGATATTTTATATACTAAATTTAAAAATAAAATATAAAATATCTTATTGATGTTGTGATAACTCAACTTTAATACTTTATATAATAATTTACATAATTAAAAATGGGCGATCTCCTTATATAATTGAAAATTGAGATTTCCTTGAATATTTATCGCCCTTCAAACTATACAGTTTTTGTCTGAAACAGTTTCCATAGGATAAATAATTTCGGAGATAATTAACCATTTTGAGACTGTTTACTCTCATTTTTCTTTCTAGAGTTATAGTTACACTGGCCGATTTTCGGAAATTAGAAAATATCTTTTATGGACTCTCTCATTCGAAATGTTTTCTTTTCAGTCTTTAAACAAACGTCGATTAAATACAATTAATTCAAGTGTATTACAAGAGGTAGAACACGTGAGATTAGAAATATCCCCGGCGAAAATTTATCTTATATATTGTATGTATAATTTTTCAAAAAAAATTGAAATTGTATGCTGTATGTATGTACATATACCAGGATTGCAACAGACCTGGCAAACCGGAAAAGTCAGGGGAAATAATAATATAATTTTTTGAATATTATATCTGACGTTTATAGTCAAATACGTTTAAAACTCGAGCATTTTGAACGATTTTTAATGAAATAATTAAAATTTATATATATTTTGTTCAGTATTTTTATTACAGCTCTTTTTTCATTATAACTTCATTCTTTTTCCAATACTAATTTATTGTTTATTGGCTCGAATTTGCACTCAAAATTTTACTATGCTATTAAGCTTCTTTTGCGTTTTAATAATATAAATTAGCTTTCCTATAATCCTTTATTCTAAATGTTAAAATTTACATATTCTATATTAGTCATGGAAAATTTTCCATTTTCATTTAGAAAATCTGGAAAAGTCAGGGAATTTTACAATTTATTTCTTGTGGTATCCCTGTATACATTCTTATACTCATATTTATCATTGATGATATTTTTATTCCATCTATGTTGTCAATAAGATTTCTATATCAGACTACAGTTAGAGGTCAAAGAACAAATTATTCCTTTATATGTAATCACAAATAACTGTAACAAAGAAGAGATATAAATTTCAAAATGAATATATTGACTAAAGTTCGTATAATTTCTAATAAATTAAGTATTCACTATTACAGTAGAAAAGTTGGTATAATCGGAGTACCTTTTGATAAAGGCCAGGTAAATATAAAATAGCCAAACAGCGAATAATTTTAGTTTCGATATCCAATAGTGCATATGTTAAATAAAGGATTAGTATAATAAACAAGAGTATTGAATGTTATAAAAATAGTAAATTTTATAGAAAAAAGAAGGAGTAGCTCGTGGACCCGAGACAATCAGAGCAGCAAATCTGATAGACAAATTGAAAATATATATATATCTTTTGTATAAACATAAGTATACATAATTTACATTTATTCCACAAAAAAAGATTTGGATGTGCGAGATTATGGCGACGTGCACTACAATATAAATAATATGAATGATATAAAAAATATGTCACATTTGGGCCACGTGGCTAGTTGTATGAATAACTTATCTGAACAAATTCGACAAGTTTTACGTGATGGTAGGCAAGTATTAACAATCGGTGGTGATCACAGTTTGAGCATTGGTACAATCGATGGACATGTCAAGGTACAAAAGAGAAATATTTTCATAGAAAAATCAATAATTTTCATTAAATTCAAATATTACATTTTTTTCATAGGAAAAACAAGATGTGGCAGTAATATGGATAGATGCTCATGCAGATTTAAATACTAACAAAACCAGTGAAAGTGGTAATGTGCATGGAATGCCCGTAGCATTATTGACTTCGGAACTAGCTGATTATTGGCCGTATTTACCAGGCATGGACTGGCAAATGCCAATGTAAGAATGTTATGATATTCAGAACATTAGTTATTGTTTTTTAAGCTATATCAAATGAATTAAAATTATTATATTAAAACAAATATAAACAATAAATTTAATCAATATATCACTTTTTTAGATTATCTATCAGAAATGTAGCTTATATTGGTTTGAGATCCATAGATCGTTACGAAAGATTAATAATTGAAAAATTTGGTATTACTGCTTATGGAATGGAAGACATAGAACGTTATGGTTCGATTGTAAAACAATTTTACATTGATTATATTACATATAACATTAAATAACTATTTAATACTAATGTTTTTAGGTATTCACAATGTGCTACATATGGCACTTAATAAAATAGATTCTCATAACTCAAGATCTTTACATGTTAGCTTTGATATAGATGCATTAGATCCGCTCGAAGCACCTAGTACTGGAGTACCAGGTTTGTAATGTATGTATTGTATCAAGCATGCATAAATAGTATTATAAATCCTTATA
Organism: Acromyrmex echinatior; assembly: GCF_000204515.1. Next base: position 231,026 of record NW_011626816.1, on the reverse strand, counting down.
TTTGCATATAGTTCGTGGAGGACTGTCTCTTAGAGAAGCAATTCATCTTATGGAAGAAATATCTAGAACACATAGATTGAATGCTATCGATTTAGTAGAAGTTAATCCACAAATTGGTAATGAACAAGATGTAAAAATGACAGTACAAGCAGCCATACATATTATCCAAGCAGCTTTGGGCTATTCAAGACGCGGTTTGAAAGTACCTGAAGGTGTTACTGACATGCCTTTACAAACTTTCCATTAATTTTTATTTTATATGAATTATTAAAATATTAAAATTGTAATATTTTTTAATTATCTCCAGGTTATTTTCAATTTTAAATATTTTAAATTTATCCTTACAATATTATCTAACTTTTTTATATAGTATTTAATTAAATCTCTAAAAATATTTTGACATAAATATCAAATCTATTTTTCTCTCGAAAACAAGTTTGTTATAATTTTAACTTATTTCACATTGTCTTATTACAAATGTTTTTCCAGGTATATTATCAAATGTAATTTCAATTTTAGATGCTTCAAGTGTGTTTTCAAGTTTACGATTCCATGTCACTTCATAATATAACTTTCCTTTAGTATTAGAACCTGTAAGTGGAACTTTAAACCATTTGTAATTTTGTGTAATTTTTGTATCTTCATGTTCAAGTATTCGATGTCCATCACCGTAAGTGATGCGGCCCAACGATATAGGTTCTCCAAGATATGGTACAGCTTTCTTATGTGCATGTAGGGTATTCATAACATCTTTATAAGTCTCACTTTTTTTAATATCATATTGTATACGATAATAGAAAATATAACCTGTACTTGCTGTTATAAATCCTCCCAAACTTGCTATTTTCATGAGCTTCTGATTCGATACCATACTGGAATAAAATAACTTGATATAAAAAATATATTTTTATATATCCTTATAAACAATTTAGCTCGTTTTATAGACAATATAACCATTAACTCACATCAGTTTTTTATTGCACTGAGTGTACCAGTTCAGAAAGTGCAGCGATAAAGAACAGATCTATTGAAACCGGTAGCTCAACACATAAAGCGGTGTCCATCTAATAATAGGTGCATTCAGTAGCCTAAGGTTTGTTGCGTCGCATGCTCCAAATTAATTCAAAGAGCACTTGAATCACGGATAAGATGGCGGTTGGAGCAGTTCCATTCATGCTCCAATGTTTAGTGACACGAATGGATTTAAGAAAAGTGAGCATGTCACCTAATCTAATCCATGAAACCACTCGAGCGGATCGGACATGTGCCTCCTTTCGTTTCAGGTATTTTGTGTTATCTCGATTATTTGAAAAGCGTTTTTATACCAAATAAATGAGTTTTTAATAAATATAAAAGTTATATTATATTTTTGTATTATATTATATATTATTATATTGTATTATTATATTGTCTTATATTTTATTGTATTATTTTATTTTATTTTTTAATTTTTCTTATTTTATTTATTTTATTTTTTACTTTATTTTATTAATATTATATTATATTGTTATATTTTTATATTTATATCAAAAACGCATTTATTAAATAGTAAGGGGATAGATTTTAAATTCCAAACCAACCAATGGTACTCATAGATGCATTTCAAAAAATTCCCTAGCCTAATCGAATTTAGGGAGTTGATTGTGTATTTCGAAATGAGATGAAAATTACAAAAGTGTTGAATTATGAATTTTCTAGTAAACCAATTGAATTATGAATTTCCTAGTATATTTGCTCATTTTTGTACAATAATTTTTATCTCATTTCAAGATGCACAATCAACCCCCTGATGGTTGTCTCAGACAAAAGAATATAAGGTGAAATACTCGTGGATGCGCAGTAGGAGAGTGAATTTGGGTTTTGATTGGCTATTCCAGTATAATCAGCGCAATACGCTATGCTTATACGCAGGAAAGTGCATATTGGGGAACATTTGATTGGTTATTTCCAGTATTGTTATTTCCATTATTGTCATTATGCATAATGTTTCACCATATATTTCCGCTATGATCTAAGGCGCCATTAAGGCGCGTTCACACCTTGACGGAAAAGCGAAAAAGCAGCAGCCAATCAGAACTTTAGCCAGTAATCTACAATTTCGGCTTTTTGTACTACTTACTATCAGCTCGAGTTCTGATGCTTTTCCGTCAAGATGTGAACGCGTCCTTATATGAAACACGGAAGACAAAATTAACTGAACTTTACTAGATTTCTGCGTTTCCGCGTATTCTGTTCTTCCTATTCTGATTTCATAATATTGGGTCATCTAAAAAGTATCCGCGGTTTTTTGTCACTAGATGTGTTGACCATCAACACCATCTAGTGACAAAAAACCGTGGATACTTTGTCACTAGATATATGACCATCAACACACATCTAGTGATAAAAAACCGTGGATACTTTTTAGATGACCCAATACAATACAATTTGAGCGGAAAAGCAGAGAACGGAGAATTAGAAATTATTAATTTTTAACGGTATTTATTGATTAAAATGCTTGTATTCAATACATAAGCTGAAACGATAAGCATATTGATAAAAATTGCAATGAATTAAGTGAATACAATTTTTTTTTAATGAATATAAAAGTGTATTTATTACTATATCGTTATTCGCTTTTCTGCGGAAATTGTACTCCATTTAATGTTAGGAGATCAAAACAGACAGAACAGAACGTGCGGAAACGCGGAAATCTAGTAAAGTTTAGTTAATTTTGTCTTCCGCGTTTCATGTAATGGCACCCTTAGTCGTACATTAAATTAATCGACATTGGTAACAATCGCCCTAAGGGCCATTTTCACTAAGCTCTGATTAAGTTAACTTAACAGGCTTATGGCTCCTGCACCAATGAACACATTAGAAGCTACAAGCTTATTGGCTACCGCGCAGCAAGCGTTTCCGCGTCCAATCTGCAAAAGTCATTAGTAACTTTGCAGGATTTCAATTGAAGCTGCATTCGATAATGCAAATTTGAGGCGTCGGCTCTTATATTATAGCATATAATATAGCGTTACGTACATTGTAGAAAAAGAGCACTCCGATGCTTCAGATTTGCATTGCCGAACGCAGCTTTGAAGCTGATTCAGAGAAAAAAATGTGAACTGAAAAGTTAATCATATTTCACTAATTGTAATTAACTATAATTTTACATACTATTGGGTCATCTAAAAAGTATCCGCGGTTTTTTGTCACTAGATGTGTGTTGATGTCTAGTGACAAAGTACCGCGGATACTTTTTAGATGACCCATTAAATTTGTTCACTTTTGTAATTTTTACCTTGTTGAAGATACAGAATCGACACACACACTCTCTGTTTTTTTAACTGAACTTTTGCATCAGTTCATCTTTCTTCCTTTTCTCACTAAGAGGAAAGAAGAGGAAGAAAGATGAACTGGTGCAAAAGTTCAGCTAAAAAGAACAGGCCTATTAATTCCACCATGAACTATAGAAATAGTTTCTGAATTGGTCGAGGAGATGGAAGAACCTCTCTCTCGAATAGAAATCTGGAAACTCGAAACGCTATTGTCAAATACAGCCTTCGTTTGCATATTAACCACATTATTTATTAGACATAAACTATTGGTGTTTTGTTATTACTCAAAATATTTTTTTGTCCTGAATGGCGTGTTTAACCTCGCATATAGAGACAACGCAAATGCGATGACCAATATTTCTAGGTGCGTGAAGGTGTATATATATTACACACACATATACACGCATACACACTACACACACCACACACCGTGCGCGCATACATACTGTACCCAAGCGGATTTTCTGATTCCTAACCTTTTCTTCGTTTATGTTATCAGACTATTCTTATCTTTTACTTAATGAATAGTTGAAAAATTAATCACAAATAAATTATTAGATTAATTATTGCATTTTACAATAAAAATTTTGTAAGCAATAGTATGTTCTCTTGGCGTGTGAATCTACAGAATGTTCTAATAACAATGGATAACTAATATTGGAATGTTAATTGAACATTTTATTTCAGACATTTATCACATGTTCATGTATAAACAATAATATTTAAATTCTTAAATTTACATATGAAATATTTGTTTTATTCATGTGCATTCATCACGTACACATAATCGTATTTTTTATTTAATTTAAATTACATTTCGTTTTGTAGGTATTAATTATAAAAACAGTAATAATGGATACTCTATTTACTCCAAATGTTCCCGATGAAGCAGAAGATATACCGCCAACGGATGAGCCAGTTTGGATCCTTGGCAGGAAGTATAATGCTATAAAAGGTCTAATAAATGAGAAGATCAGAATATGAATATTTTTGATGAAACAGTTTGTAAGATTTTAAATTTTAGAACTCGATGCAATACGCAGGGATATACGATCCAAACTATGGTTTACTTATCGCAAAGGATTTGTTCCCATTGGAGGCTGCAATTCTACATTTACATCTGATAAAGGTTGGGGTTGTATGTTGAGATGTGGACAAATGGTTCTGGCCCAAGCCTTAATTACATTACATTTAGGTAATCATTTAAATGCATGCAATATATTTATTATTAGGTGTTGGAATTAATTCGTAGCGTTTTACAAGTGATGGGAAGTACTTTCATTAATGTATTTTTTAATGCTCATGTGAAATAAATAACATTCTTTCATTAAAAACGCTACGAATTAATTCCAACACCTAATATATAGATAATACATTTAATGTTGTATAATCAAATTTCTTTTCTTCCTTTGTTATTGTCAAAATAAGTTCAACAACTTGTAAGACCATGATTGTTTGAACATTTAAGAAAAAAAAAACATTACCTTTGTAATTCTCAAAATTATTTCTCCCGATGATTTCTTCAAGAAAATTTCATTTTTTAAATTTATTTTTACATATATAAATACCTTCTCGGTTATGTATATCCTATTAAATATAAGAAACTACATGTATAATTACAGAAATGATTAAATTATTATATAGCATTTTACTTATGTCACAGGTAAAGATTGGCAATGGATGCCAGAAACAAAGAATAACACATATCTAAAAATTTTAAGGCGTTTTGAGGATAAAAGGGCTGCTGCTTTCTCTATCCATCAAATCGCATTGATGGGTGCATCTGAAGGAAAGGAAGTTGGACAATGGTTTGGTCCTAATACTATTGCACAAGTATTAAAGTATGTATTATTGCAGGCATTTTTAAATTAAATAAAATTTTATTTTTTAAAGCATTTATACCAGGTGTAACAAAGTGATCGTACCAGGCTAATTTCTTGAAAAATATGCATTTTCTGAAAAATGTTTCAGATAAAAGCTTTCCCACTTCAAGGGAGACAATATTGGGATCATTGGTTAGCCTTTAGGTGACATCGTCAAGTTCAAGGCAACATTCAAGGTTACATTGAATTTTTTAAACGGAACCCCCTATTTTTCATTATTATATTCTGGGTGTTTTCCAACAATGTACATAGGTGACACAGTGTAACACTGTGTCTTACACAAAGTATTCCAACTATGACACAGTATTACATTGCTCGACACAGTAAAAAGCTAAATATGAGCGTGTAAAATATGTTAACTGTTACCAACTTTTCAAAAAGTTATTTGATAGCGGTATTTATTTTGATAATAAGATCTTCAAAAATCAATTGAAAAAATTATAACTTAAACCCAAATAATCATAAATCTATTATTGTATCACTAAATATAATTATAAGAATAGACTGCAATGCATTCTGATGTTACACTATGAAACTAAACTGCGTTCCAATAAGTACTTTACACAGTGTAATGTCTCTGTGTCCTAGCTGGAAAACAGCCTTTTGTAGCTTACATGGAGGATAAAGACCAGGAGACCGAACTAGACTTTGAAAAATGTCGTCAAAATCAGGTTTCTGAATTGGTATTGGTAATGCTCAGTAGGCGGCGTTCGAATCGCAAAATTTATATACGCTTGTGCACACACAATCGAATACACATAATCTAAAAATAGAGACGTTATTCTTTGACATCATGCTCTGATAGTAACAGAAAAATGTAAATTATCATTAAAACTGCATGAAGAATCGAGCATTCATGTAAAATTGGTATGACCATGCAAATTGCGAAAACGATGTCATGGAACGATATTTCGAAAAGCGACATCTCGAGCGAACCAATTCAGATGATCACTTTTGACGACACTTTTTAACGACTTCGTCCATTAAGTTCTGATCTCTATCCTCCATGATTAGCTTCGAGAATTTTTCAAAACGCTCCCTGGTGAAAAAATTTCGCTGAAATTATTCCACCTTTTGAAACATTTCAGCGAAATGTGCTGAAAATGTGCTGAAACTGGACTGAAAATGAATTTTTCAGCTAACATACTGAAAAATCATTGAAATCCAACCGAAATTTCTTTGAAATTCTTGCTGAAATTTGTCTAAAAATTTTGCTGAAATTTTTCCGAAATTTTGTCGAAAATGAATTTTTCAGCTAAAAATCGCTGAAATTAAATTGAAACTGAAACTGAAACTTTTTTAAAATGCTGAAATTTTGTTGAAAAATGTTCCAAAATAGAATAATTTCAACGTGGAATAATTTCAGCAACATTTTTCCATCAGGGCTGTAATAAAATATTTTTTTTAAGTACATTTCGAGTTATAAGGCTTGAAAGTTATAGTAGTACCACCAGCATTAGCATATTACCTAAGGTGTCCGACCGATGACTAAAACCTCTTGAATCTTGTAAAAACAATTTATTTATTAAGCTCAAAGCTATTGGGGATTATATCTCTTATTTTCATTTTTACATAAAATGTGACCTTGCCTTGACCTTGACAATGCTACCTAAGGCCAATGATACTAATGATATCATGTCCTATGTCCCTCTTAAAGTCGAAAAACTTGTCTGAAACATTTCAAGAAAATGTATATTTTTCAAGAAATTATCCTCACGGATAATTCAGGCACGGTCGCTCTGTTACATCCGATATATCTAAATTGTAATTTTCTTATCTAAATTATAATGTTTAAATATCTTTAATATCACAAAAATTTATATTCAATTAAAAATATTATGAGAGAAGTATATTTTATAGTTCAATGAATTATTTTAATAAATTGAAGTTTTCAATATTTTTCTTTTTTTAGAAAATTAATTGTATATGACGAATGGAGCTCTCTCACTATACATGTTGCATTAGATAATACGTTAATAGTTAATGATATTTGTAAGTATATATTAGTTGTATTAATATTATTTTATAGCAAAGAATAAGTTACATTAAGTTACAATTGCATATATTTAAACAAGAAATATGCCTCTAATCTCTCTCTATTATTAAAAATCAAGCGTATTAATTCTATCATATATTTTTTTAAACTTTTTTGCAAAATTAACAAATAGATAAAAAATAAATTGAAACTAATCATAAAAGTTTTGTTACGTAAAGAGACTTAAATATGTTATAATTGAACAGTTATTATATACTTTACGTTATAATTTTAATGATTATACAGTGAGACAATGTAGAGTAGAAGGTGGTGTGACAGCAGAAGCAGACGGAGAAATTCCCCTAAGAGCACCTAGCCAATGGAAACCTTTGTTATTATTAATCCCGCTGCGCCTTGGACTTAGCGAAATTAATCCTGTATACATTAATGGACTTAAGGTAAGAATTTTTACATGCATAAAATATATATTAAATTTAAAATATATTAAATTTAAATGCTAATATATCAATGATACAGATAGTTGTAAAAAAAACCATGTTACTATGTGTACTCTAATTCCAAGATGTGTGTGTATGTATATAGAGTGTATATGTATGTTCAACATAACAGTCTGCATGATTTTTTTAGACACTTCCAATAGTTAAAAAAAAGAATTGAAAGTATTTAAAAAAAAAAGGATTGAGTATTCAATTATTTTATATAGGCAACATGCGATAAAAAAATTTTTTAACTGTTAAATTGTTTGAAAGTGGCTTAAAAATACAAAATATGAATAATAGGGAGTATACAACCACAACACTAGATGTTTTAAACGGAATATTTAAAATTATAATGTAATAACGTAGATGTTTCGGTCAAGATTTAACCATCATCAGTACATAACAATATCAAGATATTAATAAAATAAAGAAATACATAAAATTAAACGATAAAAGTTAGTCAAAAAAGATAATAAAACAATTTTACAATCGCTATGGCACAAGTTAACAGAATAAGTTGAAGTCTAGAAATTGAAGTTGAACAATATTCAATCGCTTATGAAGTATTTTCTATTACGTTTAGGATTTCTTATTACAAGAAGCAAAGTGTGACTTTGTGTGAAACATACGGAATTTCCAGATTCTATTTAAATTAAGAAAGAAAATACATTTTTTAACAATATTACTTTATGATATATTATTATTAATTTTTAAAAATCTTTTTCCATAAAGAGATCAAAATCATCTTTATTTTTTAAAATAGCACCATACAATTTTTTTCCATAATATTAGGAATTTTCAAAACGAATTCACATCACTGTCGAAATGTCATTTTTATTGATGTTTTATTGATTTTATTGCATATTTTATTAAATAAGTACATGTATGTATGTTTGTTCTGTGTCTAGTCAGAGATTATAAGTACTGCTGTTACACATAATGTTACAAATATGATATTAAGTATCAATAAAATCAATAAAAGTAAAATCAATAAAAGTAACATTTCGGTAGTGATTAAATTTGTCTTGAAGATCCTTACAATATTATGGAAAAAAATTGTATGGTGCTATTTAAAAAATTTAAGATTATTAGATTTTTATTTTTTATGAAAAAAAAATTTTTTTTAAAATTCTTTTATCGCATGTTGTAGCTTGTAAAACAGATGAATATTCACTTTTTAATTTTTTTTTTGACTGTTAGAAGTATTTGAGAAATCATGCCGACTGTTACGCTGAATACTCTGTATATATAGGGTGAAGAAAAAATACCAAAACCTCGAAATAACTCGAAAAATATAAGTTTTATAGAAAACTGTTTCAGATAAAAGTTGTAGGAAACCCTACAAACGAATTAATTCCAACACCTAATATATATATATATATAAAATCATAATACTTATTATATATACATGTAAAAGTCTAAAATATAGATTGTAAATTTGTAAAAAATTTTTCAGACATCATTCAAGATCTCACAATCTCTTGGAGTAATTGGAGGGAAACCAAATCTTGCTCTGTATTTTATAGGCTGTGTGGGTTTGTAATTTTTATGAATTTTTACGTTTCACGAAGAGAAAAAGACATAACAATAAAACGAATGCATAAAAAAAATGATTGATTTTAGGAGATGAAGTGATCTATCTAGATCCTCATACCACTCAGAAATCAGGTAGTATTGAAGACAAGATAAGCGAAGAAGAAATTGAGATGGATATTTCATATCACTGCAAATCAGCTAGTCGTATTCCTATTACGGGCATGGATCCTTCTGTGGCACTTGTTAGTATATGATTTGACTTTTATTATAAAAGTCAACAAGAGATAAAAATTTAAGAGTTGCTCTATGAGACAGAAAGAGAATGAGGGGAGGTGATAGGGAGAGAATATTGGTACAATATAACATTTTTAACATATTATATATGAAATAGAATTATATCTTAAAAGTATAATAACATATTGAATATTTGAAATATATATTGGATTGTTATCATTTTTTGTTATATTTTATAAATACACATATGCATATAAATTGTATGTGATATACTGTGAAGATTATATTTTATTAATATAAAAAATGGATCTATTAAATTCCAGTGCTTCTTCTGTGCTACAGAAAAGGAATTTAAGTCTCTATGTAAATCAATGCAAGAGGAATTAATTTTGCCCGAAAAACAGCCATTGTTCGAACTGTGTACAGAACGTTTAGCACACTGGTCATCAGCAGATGATGCTGTTTCTGAAGCAGTAGCAGCTTCTAGTTGTAAGTACATATCTAGGTTGTGTTCCGTTATTTATTGTAACTGAAAATCTAGTATACGTAACGTGAACTATAAGTTTTCAATACTTATAGTGAATAATGGAACGCAGCTATAATTGTAGTTATAAACAGCAGCTTATAGTCTTAGAAAGAGTAAAATATGAAATATTTTTGTACAAAAAGTATGTAGAATAGAGCATTTTTAAATATTATTTCAAAAATAATACATTCTAATTGTTTTTCAATAAAAATGTTTTAAATAAAAGTATAATATTTTAAAAGATTGAATATTATACAGGTTATTGAATATTTTAAACATGAATAATGCTATATTTGAAATATACAATTATGATTTTTTTATATAATACAAAAAAAATGTTAAGATAAAATAAAAAGTTAATAGAGTTTATGAGACACTTCATATTTTATTCTAACATATTTTGGCATAAAATAGAATCGATTAAAAAAGGAAAACAGATAGATTCTACTGGAATAGGAAGACGTGATATATTTCTATTTGTTATTACATACATATTTTTGTGAATTAGTATAATGAACAATGTAAAAATTATTTGATTTTGCCTTTAGATTCATATCAAAATAGGAAACTTTATATGCACATATATCTTTATATTTTTTGGTCTCAAATAATTTTAAGATTATTGATAATTGATTTGTAAATAAAAAATACAATTTATTTACAAGCAATTATTATATAAATATAATTCTTTGTGCAGTTGTGGACTTTGAGCACATTGAACGTCAATACGACACATCTGATGAAGACTTTGAACTGCTTGGTTGACGTACACCTAATCCATCTAGTATTCCAACAAGATGCGAAATAACAATTAAATATTACACAATGGTGTTCTTAAAGACGATTTGTATTTTCAACTAATTGTAATGCAAAGTTAAAACGCATAATAAAAAATTTACATGTATGTATTTCATATATATATATATACATATATGCGAGTGTTCATATATATATATATA
>NW_011626816.1:206923-219668 GCF_000204515.1 Acromyrmex echinatior | reverse complement strand
AATATATATATTTAAATATTTTGTACATATAAATATATGCATATATATATATATACACACATAAGTTTAAGTTTATATTTGCGCGATATAATAAGCATCAATAAATACATACGTTTATGCTTTACAAAGATTTTGCATCGCTGTGGTATATTGATTATTTATCATTTTCATTTGATTACACATGTATAATATTTCTAAAATAAAAGTGAATAAATAATTTTTTTAAGTTTTTGAATGTAGGTAATTATGAACATAAAAAATGCAATAATTTTATATCTGTAAGTCTACAGATATATAAGAATATAAAGTTCTAAGAGAAATTAACTGTATGTATGGGCGACATCCGATCTAGTTATTTTCTTATATTTTATAAGATAATCAAATACGAAAAATAAAATTGTAAAATTAAAAAAAAATTGGTGTTTTAATTGAATGTAACAGCTTCTCTCATAAACTATTTCAAGACTGACTCAGTTTAAATTTTAATGGTTCAAATTATTTTTTAGGTATTTATACATTGATGCTCATTTCTACTAACTGAGATTAACTTTAATCTCGGTTTAACTTAATCTTTGTCTTTTTCTAATCTTTAAAACTAGAAAAAGACGAAGAGTAAGTTGAACTGAAATTAAAGTTAATCTACATTGGTGGAAATAGGCATAAACTCCTGTTTGCTCATATATATCAGTAGATTGTGACTCAAAAGCGAGAAGATTTTACGCAATAAAAATTTTTGTAAATTATACATATTTAAAATATTATATATAGAAATATTTTTTAATAAAATAATTCAACCGGTATACGCTTCTAATTTATCGATTGTGTTCTCACATGTACGATCTAAAAATAAGATTCTTATTATTAATAAAATAATATTTAGGAGACTTATAAACTTATGCCGAAGAATGCCAACGGAATAGTCTTATAAAACTATATTTTTATTTGTGAAAACTATCTTTTTATTTTGAGAAGAAATTAAATCATTTATTTCATTTTGGCTATACAATTCATTTCCAGATACATAGTTATTTATTATTAACAAAACAAAACGATAGTTTTCGGTATATTTTACAAGTAAGTTCTATTGATTGTTGTAAATGTTGTTTTATTGAAACATTTTCATATTATTCAGCAAACGAGAATGGATTAAAATGGATTGAAATTTTTTTCTATCCGAATGCGTATTTTAAATAGCGAATACTTTTTTTTTAATTTAATTGGATTTAATTGGATTCCATTAGATTCAATTGGATGCAATTGGATTGAAAAACTGCATTTCCTATTCAAAATTTTGAATTGAACAGTATTCACAATGTGTGTTTTGTGCAAAAAGCTAATATTATTTTTAGATTGAAAAGCATAGAGATATGCTCCATGCAATTCTTATAAATGAATAAAAATGCATTTAGGATTGAAAAGCATTCATTTTAACATTCGTGAATTAATATTTCTGAAAATCTGAATCCATTTCAATTCATTTCAATCCATTCTCGTTTGTTAGGTATAAATATACAAAAATTTTGCAAAAATTTTCTCATTTCTGATGTCACAATCTGAGATAGTAGTGGTAAGTGAACAAAACACTTAATACTATTTGTAACTATTTGTTCATTTCGTTTGTTTAGTTTGTTAATAACACAAAAAAAATAACAATCTCTCTCAGTCAGACAATAATGAGTTCAAATTCCACAGTTGTCACGTGCATGACTATTGACTCTTCTAATACGTAAGTATTAAAGGATAAAAGTCAATTGATCAGATTACAGAAATACTTCTTGTGTCCTTGATAATCAAGGTTTTTTATTTATATTCGAAAGGCAACGTGATATGTATGATAAGTTACTGTGTTATACATACATACATATATACAACATACATACATACATACATATTATTAGGTGTTGGAATTAATTCGTAGCGTTTTACAAGTGATGGGAAGTACTTTCATTAATGTATTTTTTAATGCTCATGTGAAATAAATAACATTCTTTCATTAAAAAACGCTACGAATTAATTCCAACACCTAATATTATAATGTAATAACGGAATTAGAAATTGTAACGCTAATATTGGAATGTAAGAATAAACTTGTAAGAACAAAATATTTGTATACAAGTTTTTGATAAAAGGAAAGATAATTTTTTGCAATTCATAATATTCGTTATAATTTTTATTATTGCATTAAAATATTTTGGTATTCTGAAATGTTCTATTAAGGGAAATAGAAAGTGAAGAAAAAAGATTTTTAAAAAAATTCTGAAAAATAATTATATAATTTATAATTATATAATTATATTTGAAATAGTGTGTGAAAAGACAAAAAAAAATGGAAGAATGACAATCTCAAGTTTCGTCACTGCACACGTTATTGTGAATATGTATTTTGAGGAACGCAATTGGTCATTCTTCGTTAGTTCTATATTGTCTTTTGTACTAGACGCATACTCTTTGTGGAATGTACGTGGACTGCGATAAGCATGTAAATCATTATCGTAATACTTAAGACTTCTCAGTCTGTCATACGCGACTAAAGACTTAAAGTTTTCTTCAATTTTCTTCAATTTTCATAACGATATATATGCGTTACACATTTCGACGATAAATTAACACGTGGAAAGAAGATTTTAACATTAAGTTTAAGTTTGTAAATGGTAAATACATATATTGTTATAAGTTATAAACAGAATTTAAATCAATTTTTTATTAAAAAATTGTATTAAACGAGAGAATGGTAGAATTAATCTGAAATATTTATGGAGATTGTTTATAAATCTTTTATTATGCATGCTTATAGATTTGTAAAAATTTGAAAAAACTTGTTGGTATTTTCTTGTATTCAAAGTTATTTTTCGAAAGATATTTAAAGATATATATAAAATACAAAAGAGAGATTATTAAAATAAGGCCGTCAAAAGACTATTTTATGGAATACTTACTTTAAACTAACAATATATTAGCACAATATATTAAAATATTTTGGATATGAAAAATATTCTTATAACATATTATGAATGATTTTCGGGAGTTTATTCAACTCATCTACTCTTCTCTCAATTCCAGCTTTCATTTTCACTAGTGTATTTTACATACATTATATTATATATATATATATATTATCCTATAAATTTTTTTCAAGCGCTTTTATATAGATAGAGCTAACTAAACCGAGTCGAAAAATCCATTTTGCAATTTTCGTAATGGTTAACGAGATTTTAATTACTAAAAATCGCTGAATATTTTTAATAATTTTTATTCAAATATTATCAACTTTACTGAAAAACAGCGAGAAACAAAAATTGTTTATTTTCTCCTCATAAAGTTTTGAAAATTTTTTCAGGATTTTTTCAGAATTGTTTAATACTGTATGTTCGCATATTGGTAAAAATAAGAAAATGCAGTATTAAAAAGTTGATAAAAAATTCTGAAAAAATTCTTAAAGAAAATTAATGATTTTTGTCTCTTGCAGTTTTTCTGTAAAGTTGATAGTATTTAAGTAAAAAATTATTCAAGACCAATGTTCGGCAATTTTATAGTAATTAATATCTTGTTAACTATTGCGAAAATTGCAAAATGATAGAGAATTTTTCGACTTAGTTTAGTCCGCTCTATTTACACAAAAGCGCTTAGCAAAAACTTATGAGACATATAGTATATGTATATATATCGTGTGTTTCTGAAATAACGATTACTAATCATACAGGGCTATTCCTAATAAAAAATTCAGTCGAAAAGTCCTCTACCAATTTGCAATTTTTGCAATAGTTATAATTAAGGAGATATTAATTTCTAAAGATTGCCAAATAAACGAATAAAATCGCGATGTATAAGATAATTTTAAGATTTCTTTCAATGTTTTTTGTGAAACATTTCGAAAATGTTTCTTAAACAACACTTAAAAATATCTTAAAGTTGTCCTTATATCATCAATTTTAAACATTTTGCTCATTGGGTAATTAAAAAAAAATATGCCAAAATTGTAAAATGATAGAGGACTTTTCAACACAGGTTTTTATTAGGAATAGCACTATATGATTAGTGGGCGTTATTTTAGAAACTCTCTGTGTGTTTTTGTGTGTGCGTGCGTGCGTGCGTGCGTGCGTGCTTGCGTGTGCGTGTGCGTGCGTGCGTGTTATATTTTATATATATTTATATTGTGCGTTAAATCTTTGAATCTCATATTTTATTTATTTTAAATCTGACTCCATTTTGGATTATATTTATGTAAAATTTGATTTCAGTGATTATTAATTAAAGAATTATTAATTAAAGAATTTGTAAAAATCTAGAGATAATACTGCATATGTGTTTTATTTATAAAAATTGTTAATATTAATTGTTAAATTTTTATTAATTTTATTTAATTATAAAATTATGTTCTACAATTAAAACAAACTCTGTTAAATTAGTGTCGATGCAAACACATTTAAATTAGTGTTGATTATTGTTATTAGTATACTTATCGTATCTGTTTCTCATTGCAGACTGCGCAAGAGCAAGCCTCATGAAAAGTATTTAAGTCAACATTAAGTTTTTTCACAATCTACTTTGCAATTTAGAGTTGCAAATAAGTTGATACGATGACATCAAATATAAAATTTATTCTGTTTGCGTTTATAATTATAACATTCTCAGAAGGAAAGTCACAATCCTGGCAGAACTTTCTGCTTCAAAACGATTTTATAAGTTTTCTGTTTCCTAAAGAACCTGGTTTAGTGAGAGTAAGAAGAATGGATCGAACCAGAAGAATAGATAACGCAAAAATATTGGATTTCGTGTGTAAAAATTGTTTTTAATTATATTAAATGCATCTTATGTGTATTAAGTTCATTTTGTTCTTGTAGCTCTGTGATAAACATATTAGAGTAACTCCGGCAAATACGTCGCGTTGGGATTTACACCACGGAAGTAAAGAAAAAAATAGAAGAAGTTGGGGTAATTTTCCCGCAACTGTTCTACTGTTACATGTCTTTATGTTATACTAGTATTGTGTTATAATTTCAGTTTCTTACTATTAATATTAATGAAATTATTATAAGTTGTATTATGAGTTGAGTCACTGTGAGTAGTGCCATTATAAATTATAATCTACATAAAATGATTAATGCGCGTAAAAGATTAGTAGTTATTTAGTGGTTATTTTGTGATAAATGTAGCGGAATAGTAAAGCATGTTGTATAGTACTTTACTCTTGTATTCCTTGTTTAGTTTGTTGTCTCGTATATCCCATCTGTTTAGGATATGCGGCATGCGTGCGTGCGTGCGTGCGTGCGTGCGTGTGCGTGTGCGTGCGTGCGTGTTATATTTTATATATATTTATATTGTGCGTTAAATCTTTGAATCTCATATTTTATTTATTTTAAATCTGACTCCATTTTGGATTATATTTATGTAAAATTTGATTTCAGTGATTATTAATTAAAGAATTATTAATTAAAGAATTTGTAAAAATCTAGAGATAATACTGCATATGTGTTTTATTTATAAAAATTGTTAATATTAATTGTTAAATTTTTATTAATTTTATTTAATTATAAAATTATGTTCTACAATTAAAACAAACTCTGTTAAATTAGTGTCGATGCAAACACATTTAAATTAGTGTTGATTATTGTTATTAGTATACTTATCGTATCTGTTTCTCATTGCAGACTGCGCAAGAGCAAGCCTCATGAAAAGTATTTAAGTCAACATTAAGTTTTTTCACAATCTACTTTGCAATTTAGAGTTGCAAATAAGTTGATACGATGACATCAAATATAAAATTTATT
This sequence comes from Acromyrmex echinatior, assembly GCF_000204515.1. Next base: position 213,900 of record NW_011626816.1, on the reverse strand, counting down.
CTGTTTGCGTTTATAATTATAACATTCTCAGAAGGAAAGTCACAATCCTGGCAGAACTTTCTGCTTCAAAACGATTTTATAAGTTTTCTGTTTCCTAAAGAACCTGGTTTAGTGAGAGTAAGAAGAATGGATCGAACCAGAAGAATAGATAACGCAAAAATATTGGATTTCGTGTGTAAAAATTGTTTTTAATTATATTAAATGCATCTTATGTGTATTAAGTTCATTTTGTTCTTGTAGCTCTGTGATAAACATATTAGAGTAACTCCGGCAAATACGTCGCGTTGGGATTTACACCACGGAAGTAAAGAAAAAAATAGAAGAAGTTGGGGTAATTTTCCCGCAACTGTTCTACTGTTACATGTCTTTATGTTATACTAGTATTGTGTTATAATTTCAGTTTCTTACTATTAATATTAATGAAATTATTATAAGTTGTATTATGAGTTGAGTCACTGTGAGTAGTGCCATTATAAATTATAATCTACATAAAATGATTAATGCGCGTAAAAGATTAGTAGTTATTTAGTGGTTATTTTGTGATAAATGTAGCGGAATAGTAAAGCATGTTGTATAGTACTTTACTCTTGTATTCCTTGTTTAGTTTGTTGTCTCGTATATCCCATCTGTTTAGGATATGCGGCATTTTTAGCGGGCGGAATTTATATCCGCATAAATGCCCAAAGCATACAAAATGCGCAGATTGAATTCAGTGCACTAAATGCAATAAACGCATTACATGAAATATGTCATGTCTCATGTCACAACACTTGCATATATGTAAGAAGATTGTTATTATTATCTATTACTTGATATGCATATTTATCATTTTTATTTCTTAATAAAACTTTGTAAACATATTTTATAAGTTATTGTGTCATTTTACGTCTTTTTGTAAGCATTATTTGTAAATTTTTCATGAGCCATACGTACCCTCCCCCCTAGAAATAGCCATATATCCCATTCCTATGGGATATACGGCAAAAATGCAAGGATTTTAAAAAGTTCTTTTTAAACGAAAAATAAGTATTTCGGATTTTTAATATTTTTTTCATAGTAGTAGATAGTACAAAGTTTTTACTGATACAGTTCATTTATATTAAAAATAGTAAATAATACTTAATAAATTAAGTTTTTGTTAGATGCGGCGTATATATCGGAGTTACCCTATATATAGTTTCAGTTATATATATATACAACTTGACCGTTTTAAATTATCATTGTTAAACTAACGGTCTCTGAATATTGTATAAATTTTTTGACATTTAAAACAAATCACAGAAATGAAACGATGATATCTTATGAATGTTACTTATTATTCTTTTACGTAGATTGGCTTAGTAAAACGACATGGTTATCCCGCTGAAGAACATAATGTCACAACAGAGGATGGTTATAATTTGATAATACACAGGATACCTGGAAGTCCATTATTGGATAACAATAAGGGAAAAAAGGAAATTGTTTTTATCCAACACGGTATTTTGGCTTCATCTGATAGCTGGATATTACGCGGACCTGGTAAAGATCTTGGTGTGTATTTATTATTATATGTATCGTATCATAACATATTCAAAACACTGTGTTTTAAAATTTTATCATACAGCACTTTTGTGAAAAAGATTTTACTTGCAAAACTTGAAATTATTAATATTTTGTTTTTATATAAATGTTCTTACATTAAAAAAAAATTTATTTTGTTTAATACAAAAATGTCAAAGCGATAGTATTCAGTAGATTATTTTAATATATAAGCACACTCGCAAGCTGTATACTGTTAAAAATAAATATATTTTTCACACATAAGTAAGATTTCAAAGAGGTGCAAAGAGATAATGGCACTTTAGTTATCTTTTAATTTAAATGCCACACGTCAAAAAAATCACGCAGATATCACGCGGGATGAAAAAGGGATTAATTGGCATGAAAAAGTGTATATTATTGCTAAAATTTTCAATATTTTGCTTTGAAAATTTGTCTGGATACATTTCAAAGCTTCTAAAAGATGTAATTGCAGTGAAATTTTATATATAATATAAATATACTAAAAAAAAATTTAGTGTTAAAATTTAAAAAGCATACTCTTTTTAAATAAACCGTTTTTTTTTAAATAAATATGTAGTTTAGGAAAGCCCCTCCTCAATGACCTTGACCTTGACATATTGTATGTTGTGACCCTCAGTGACCATGAGAAAGTTTTAACCGTCGGACGTCACTCGTTAAAAGTTATAAACAAATAAGTTTAAAAAATAACGTCACATTTCTGCTATATAAAATTAAAATTTTGGCTCTTACCCCATCTCCTTCTCTGCTTAGGGGCACATAACTTTCACCTAAAGCGACTCTCATCCCTAGAGTTCCTCTGGTAAGAGTTAAGACATAAGAGCGGAAGGACGCCATTGCCGGTGTCGAGTATCGGCCGGAAACAGCACAATTTCACAATTGATAGTCCGATTTCGCGTTCGCACCTTCTACATCCCTCACACCAATTCACAGATTCACTATCATCGAATCTGCAAATGGCGGTGTTTAAAGAAACTCGAAATCTGACCAATTAGGAATCGATCCCCTCATGACTTAACCACAGTATATAGTAGCGTCACTCTCTTGATTTTATATTGGCCAAAATAGAGTGCGCATACGTGAAATAAGTAAGTTGTCCCGTCTCTTTTCTTCCTTTTTTTATCCTCTCTCTCTCTCTCTCTCTCTCTCTCTCTCTCTCTTTCTCTTTCTCTCTCTCTATTTAAGTAAGCGTTTCAATATTCCACTTAAACATTTGTCTTTCAAGCAATGTGAATTGTAAGATATACTTTAAAGCAGAACATTTCTATTTTATATGATGGAAAAGAAATATCACAGACGTTATTTCTTAAATTTCTTTTGTTTATAACTTTTTAACGAGTGACGTCCGACGGTTAAAACTTTCTTAAGATCTTTCAGGTTCATGACCTTGACAACATATGTCAAGATCAAGGTCATTGAGGGGGAGAGGGGCTCCCCTAAACTATATATTTACCTTTTCTTTTAATATTTAATAATTTGTCAGAAATTCAATTTACAACGGGATCATAAAATATATATACAATTGAAAAAGCCTTGGGATCTTTTGGACCTTGAGTGACATTTAAGGATTAGAAATGGAATTATTGGATTGGAAAAAAAGTTCTCTGCGGAATGTTGTTAATTCAAAATTATATATAGAATTATATATAGAAAGAATTATATGTAAGAAATTATATAATATATATATATATATATATGTGTGTGTGTGTCAATCATCAATTACAGACGTTTCAAGGTTTGGTCTTCTTCAGTGTGTCGATAACTTCTTTAATCTTCTGTAATATTTGATAATACAAATACAACAGTGTTTGATTCTCATTAGCATCATATCTTTTTTTAAAATTTAAATTTTAATTATTTTTTAAAATTCTATTCTTTTTATGAGGATATTGTATATATTATTTTGAGCTAACAAAATACCGCAAAAACTCTTCTCCAACTCATTAAATAGAATGTAAAGTTTAGTCATTAAAACATGGCATATTAAGGTTTTACAAGTCTTAAAATATAATGATATTTCTGACACTTAGGAAAATTAATTTTTAGAAAAATTACTATACATATTCATATTTTGTTGAATTTAGCACATCTTACATATATAGTGTATTAATTTATTATTATCTTATGTTGTAGCATTCTTATTGGCAGATCAAGGATATGATGTATGGCTTGGAAATATGAGAGGAAACTCTTATTGTAGATCACACGTGAATATGACGACATACGATCCCAAATTCTGGCAGTTTAGGTAGGTGTAAAATATTACATTAAAAATTATTTTGAAAAAATATTATTTGAAAGATATTTTTAAAAAATTCATCAAAATAGAAAAGCCAAGAGCTGCGCGCAAGAGTAAAGTACTCTTAATATCATTGCCGAGGAATTTTAGCCCAGGAAAATTAAAGTTTTTTTTGCGTTTTGGAGGCAAAATTATCATAAAAGATTTGTTTGCGGGAAGTTGTTAGAATTGACATATTATATAACATATTAAAAGTCCTGAGTTCAGCGGTTAGGACTTTCCAGTTTAAAAAAACTGCCCAATAATGAGGTTTTTCAAAAATATCTCAGAAAGTATTCATTTTAGCGAAGTAAAGGTCATTACCAAGAAAGCTGATAAAATTACGGACAATTTCGTTTTTTTTTTCTTTCTTTAAAGTCGTACGATCAATAATTTCCATAATAAAATTTTTTTAATGTTTTTCATAAGAAATATTTTACACGTAAAAGTAGCTAAATTCAAGATATTATATTTACGATAAAAGTGTGAAAAATCATTTCATTTTAGAAATGACCAAAAATACACTCTCTAAATCTCGTGAAGTGAAATCTGACTCGAAGAGACTAAAAATTTAATCTGTTTTGAAAAAAGAGTGAAGTACGGCCACTCTTGTTCAAGAGATTTAGTAGATTGTTCAGTAGATTTTTACATATAAAATACTTTTTATGAAAAACATTCTTTAAAAAAATTCTATCACGGAAACTATTAATCATACGATCTTAAAAAAAAAATTGTACATAATTTTATCAGCTCTCTTTTTGATAAGGTCTTCAGTTTTGATAAAATGAATACTTTCTGAGATATTTTTGAAAAACTGCATTTTTTATCAGCTTTTTGAAACTGATAAGTTTTCCAAGTCTGGTGGTCAGGACTTTTAGGCTGCATTCGGGGAGACGCTATTAGCTATTTGTGTCATTTTATCTTCATCGTCTATTAGACATGAAACAAGTATTACATAAATGGCGCTGATAGCGCCTTCCTCGAATGCAATTCCATATGTTGTATAACATGTCATTTCAAATAAATCTTTTATGGCAATTTTGCCTCCAAAAAAATCTAATTTTCCTAGGCTAATTTGAAGATTGTACTGACTTAAGCTAGCATAATTCAGACATACAATATTATCGACATGGGCTGCGTTCCATTTAACACTCGTGAGCATCATTTGTCCTTGTTTAATATTCGATAAATGATAAGAATGAAATGATTCCACGAACGATGTCAGCGTTAAGTGGAACGCAGCCATAGAAACATTATAAACCCGATTTATAAACAAAAACGACGAGCGCAAAGGGCCGTGAATAAAATACAGTGCTCTTAATATTATTTTATTGAGGATTCTGAAGGTTGTGCTGTTTCGTGCTAGGCTAGCACAACTGAGATACGGAATTTTATGCTATATTTTATTTAAGTAACTGATTCGAATGTAAACGTTAGTTTTATTCAAATTTAAAAATTATTTTGTCATAACTTTTGTTATTATTATTATTTAAATGTAATATTTTAGCACAATGTTAACACAATTCAATACAATTTTCAAAATATGTTAATTTTTAAAGTGGAAGGTTAATTTCATATAGGCGGTTTACTGTCTAAAAATGAATGATTTTATATGTACTAAGCAAAATGTTATATTGTAGTAATTGTTACTTTTAATGAATAGAATATTTATCAAGTAATACGAAGTCAGGAAGAAGGAATTTCTAAAGGAATGTGCAATGTAGACATCATTATATTAAACTAAAGAAAAATATTTACAATACGTTCTTTGAACTTTAAGGGAATATTAACGTGATGAGAATTGCCCGAATTGGCTTTGCGGATCGCAAAATTTTGCTTTTACAGAATTAAAATACGCATAAAAACGTGCGATGCAATCAATTTTACAAGAAAATCGAAAAAAATTAAAAATTTCACTTACTTCGCTCGTACAGGAGGTTAACACATTTGCTTATTATTAGGTGTTGGAATTAATTCGTAGCGTTTTTTAATGAAAGAATGTTATTTATTTCACATGAGCATTAAAAAATACATTAATGAAAGTACTTCCCATCACTTGTAAAACGCTACGAATTAATTCCAACACCTAATATAAAAAATTTATAGTTCATATGTATGTAAAGAAAAGACTGCATTGCACGTACATTACTTGAACAAAATTTTATAATCCGTGAAACCAGTTCGAAGATTTTTAATACACCGTAATTCCCATCGCACTAGTATCTCCTTAAAATTTGCATGATATGCCCGATCTCTTACCCGATTTTTATCAAGATTATAAATTTTTTATCGCTCTCTTTTTCACTGTAAATTAATTGTGTGAATTTCTTAAAGAGGAGGAGAGGAGAAAGCAAATATTATTTGTAAAATATATTATCATAATTATTATTTTCAGTTTTCACGAAGTTGGAACAAAAGATCTGCCGGCTATGTTCAATTACATTTTTAATTATACAGACCAAAAAGATTTATATTATATCGGTCATTCGATGGGAACTACTTCATTATTCAGTCTTCTGTCAACAAAACCAGAATACAATATAAAAATAAAAATGGCTATTTGTTTGGCTCCAGTTGCTTTTTGGATGGAAGTGACACCTACATTTAACAGAATTCTTAACAGTTTTCCAATAGTGAAGGTAAATGCTAAAACTTGTGACTTTTTATAGCAAGTAGTAATGTTTAAAATACAGTCGAAAATTAAATAATTATTTATTTTTATTTTATCAATTAATGTGTTACAAATATTATGTTTAGCTATTATGAGCTATTATAAATATTATGTTAGTTATTACTCTTGAGCTAATACTCTTGAATGTTTCTTTTATATGTTCCAGGAAGTTCTAAGAGAACGTGAAATATATGATATTTTACCACAATCTTTAACGACTGTTACAATAGCAAGATTATTGTGTAATGATAATGCAATGACTCAATTTATTTGCATCACTATATTGTTTTTTATCGTTGGTCGTGATCCAACACAACTCAATACTGTAAGTTTTATTACATAGGGTCCATTATGAAAGTAATGCGCATGATTTTATTGTGACGCGAATATCCATCGCAGCAGGGTAAAATGGGTCGGGAAATGTGGTGGGGGGTCTGCCCTTCCAAGGCAGCCGGTCGCCAGTTT
>NW_011626816.1:140539-198898 GCF_000204515.1 Acromyrmex echinatior | reverse complement strand
CCCCCCCCCCCCCTCCACCACCAAAAAACTCCCATCTCGACAAGTAGCGTAACATAAAAAGGAAGGACCTGGAGGAACAGCTCAGTATCAGCTGCTCCTCGCCCTGATGAAGAGGACTGCAAGGCCCACGAAACGTTGGCACATCAAGAATGGACCAAGACATGGAGAAAACCCGCGAAGCACAGATTAGTTATAAAATGGTAAAATTTTTTATATGAATATAACGAAGTGGTCATCACGTAATTGTTAACAATATAAAAAATCTAATGAATGCAAAATAAAAGGAACATAAGTAAAAAGGAAAACAGTAGATTTATATAGATAATTTATTTTCTGTTCTTAATATAAATTATGTCGTTATTAATACTGTTCTTTCATTACATTTTTGATTTTCAGAATGTGTTTGAACTTGACAAACGCTTACCAAATGTTTTTTTAATCGAAAAAGTCCCATATGAATTCTTTAACCATGCAGATTATATATGGGCAATTAATGGAAAAACTCTTTTATACGATCGTATATTAGAATTAATAGAAAACTTTTAAGCTAGCTAAAGTATCCATAAAATGAATTTAATTAACGAATGTAAATTAAGTGGAGAGAAATCCTAATTTCTCTTCTATATAATTTGAAATGATAAACGAAGAAAATTGCTAGAAAAATTTGTGTGTGTATGTGTGTGTGTGTGTGTGTGTGTGTGTATACACATTTTTTAAATTTGCATGAAATTTGTTAACTGATATAAAATTATTGTTTTGTTAAACATTACTATGTGATAAGATTAAAATAAGAATATGTTTAACATTGAATTAATATTGATTTAAATCATAAATGATTAAATGATATGTAGATTGTACATGTTTTTAAAGGTGCATATCTTGCATATCCCAATTTTAAATCACTATCTAAGTCTTGTTAAGTGAAATCATAAATCAGTGCTACTTTTAACGCTTATTAAGCGAATAAAAATTTCTATATTCTGAGATTATTTCAAGTAAGAATAAAGAGAATATTTATTCAAATAATGCATAGGTGTTGCTCCGATTTGATTCTGCCATCTTTATACAGGGTAGGTCAAGTCTGGATACACCCAAATATCTCATAAACGATTTTAGAATAAAGTATTTCTTACAAAAGTTCTAAGACTTAAAAAAACACATTCAATAATAGTAGTTATTTAACTCAGGATGGCATTGTCAAGGTCAGGTCAAGGTCAACATGAATTTTTTAAATGGAACTCCTTCTTTTTCATTACATATTCTTGTAACTTATCTTAAGAACTTTTCAAAACACTATAATTAAATTCATTTTCATTAAGTACTTTGTGAGTTATCAGGCTTGAAAATTACAGTACCGTCGGCATTAGCGTTACCCAAGATGTCCGACGGCTAAAACCTCTGGAATATTGTTCAGGATCATGTCCTGAATAACATTTGTTAATAACTACTATCGTTGAATGCGTCTTTTTAAGCCTTACAACTTTTAAAGAGAGTAAGAAATATTTTTTTCTAAAATGCATCGTTTATGAGATATTTTTTGAGTGTATCCAGACTTTAGGCACCTTTCCTATTAAATGCATTACAAATACTTATTTTTACTTAATTATTACAAATATATGTTTACATTATACAATGAAAACTATACTACAAACTCCAAGAAAAAAAGAAGTCATTTTTTTAATTACTAATTCTAATTATATTCTAATCATAAATATAAATATGTATGTATGTATGTATGTAAGAAATTAAATAAAGGTATACTTTCACAAGAGAAGAGATATTTTCATTACATAAGATATACGAAAAGCTATCCATCTGCATCGCAAAATATTATTAAATCTATCACTTCTTCATCTATCACTATAATCTCTGCATTAAATTATAAATGGAGATTGAATTGTAATTCGACATGTAATTTTTTGCTTTGAATGTATGCCACAATTCGATAGAATTGGACCAGAAATCTTAAATTTATCAAAATTACATGTTAAATTATTGATATTTAGATATGCTCATTTAAAGAGATGCCTTGTTTAGAAAATTTATAAAATAAATAACTTAAATTTGTACGACATCTAAATCCAATTTTATAGAAAAAAATTGGAATAGCTATTTCTTTAATATATATATATATACAAAGAATACAATTCATCATATTTTTACAATCAATATTACATATCTTTTAATTAAATTTTTCAAATTAAAATTCTATTAAAACAAGATATCAACTGATAATTAAAATTTAATTTATTATCTATTTGTGATTTTTCAAAACTTGATATTTTATTACTTTTATTAATAAGTCCATTTTTTCAAATTAATAAAAAAATTTCCTCTTTCTCATTATTCGTTAGTTAATTTATTTTCGACATATTTTGTATAAATTAAAATCAGAAAGATTGTTTATTCGACAAAAAATATACATTTATTATTTAGAATTTCATTAAAGATATTTGTTCATGTATCTCATAAATTAATTATATTCGAGTTTATTATATTTTTAATCTATCGAAAAAGAGCAGTTTCTCTATTTTTAATATATTTTTCAATTTTTATTTATTTAATGATTTAATGCATATATGTAGAATATAGAAATGTCACGCGTGTACAATCGATCCCTAAAGTAATAAATCAAGAGATAATATAATGAGCTCTCTACGATAAGCTATTATCTAAGCTTTAAATCCTAAGCACATGTAAGTGTAATAATCACAAACACAGTAAGTATAATAAGTCTTAAGCCTTAAGAAATTGACCAATTATAATGGATTATTCTTTTCACACTCAATTGTGAACGATCAATTTCTTACGGTTTAATCTATTGTGTTTGCGGGCTATGGCTTAAATATTGGCTTATTGTAGAAAGCTCATAACAGAAGGTGCAAGAGATAAAATCAAATTTATATATGGAAAAGTTCTGCTGATTAAAAATAATATATAGTGTTAACTATATTAAGACTTACGCGGAAGTTTATTTACGTATCTCTGTGTAAGTACGAGTATGTGCGTGTACGTGTTTAAGTTAATTATAGAAATTAATAATTAGATCATAAAATATTTAAATCATTTGCATACAATATATCTTATATATAATATATATTTATCTGATTTATGTGCATGCATTATATTATCTTAAAACATACTGCTTTATGGTTTTACAAGCATAAGAAATAAGAATTTTTATAAAAAAATTATTTCAATATACACATCTTGCTAATATAACAAGTTTCTTTTTTATCGGCAAATGAGTTTTCTGCTCATTATGGTTTAAATTTTTATGCGTAATTATCTATTCATTATGTAACTATCATATCTTGACTGTATTATTTAACAAAGAACACATGCGACCATGTGGATCGCCATCTTAGGAAACAACGTGCTGCAGCAAAGGCAATTTTTTTCAGTACTAATTATCAGCAGTCGCATTCAAGTGTACAATATCAAATTTGTACCTTGTCTTGACGGTTCAGTTTCTCAGGTTTCTCAAGTTTTCAAATCTTGGCAATATAATCAGTCCTAATTAACATTTCTTTTCACAATGTTTAATTATCTAAAATGTATAACTTCTACGGCATTTTAGACCGTGCATTTCAATAGTGTTAGCCAAATGTTACAACGAAGTATCCGATGGTGGTGTACTTTCGTGATGACTAATTTGACTTAGAGAATGTTGTAAAGCATCAGGCGTTAACCATTCCTTTGGCAAACAACGTTGGAGAAATGGTACACATGAACTAAAATAAGCCAGACGATTTACCCAACCAGGTATTTCTTGTCCACATAAAATCTAAAATACATTGTATTAAGTTTTCCATTATACTTTCCATAATAATTCCGTAATTTGCTCATTGATATTATTAAAGAAAGCACCGTACCAATGTAAACTGACTGCTGAAGTGATTACAGTTTTTATTCATCAGATGATAACGGTCTCCTCTAAAATCTTTGCCTAATTCTGTAATAATTCTTGAAACATCCTCTTCCGTAAAATCTGTATATCCAATGTGAACAGACTGTCTATAAAATAAAAGAATCACATTGATTTTTCATAGTACTTGAGAGAATATATATGCTTGATTTATAAAAACTTTACCTGTATCTAAACTGTTCGCCTAGTTCGTCAGCTACTCTTGGAGTAATTTCAAAAATGCCACTTTTTGGTTGAGCATGACCACCATATGCATATTCTACAGCAGAAATATATCTAATATATTATCAAATTTTTGTTTTTTAGTAATTGTACATAATCGTTTTTTCTTAAATATAAAACACATACCTGTTCCATATATTTCCACTCCAGAATGAAATACACCAAGACCAATAGGTGTAGTATATTCATTTATCCAGTACTATATACAACAGGACATATAATAAATTAAATCAAATGTATCTAAAAACAGTGTCTGATTATATATTCTTTTTATGAATAGAATAGTTTGGCTCTTGTAGAAAACCGATTAATCATAAATAAATTTATAAAAACTATCATTTGACGAAGCCATTTATAATAATATTCATTTTATTTACAATACACTGAAAGCAGTAACTTACCATATCATAAACATTAAGAATGATTGGCTCACGTGCCATTTTTGGGATCAATTCCTCACTATCTTGTGGATAACCCAAACAACTGGGGAAGGAGAGATTACAGTTAAGGCCAGACGAAAACATCATTGGAAACTTTGTATTAATCCACAGATTAAAGTTGACTATTAATGTCTTAATAAACCTAACAAATAAATATACAATTTTATTTTTCCACAGTCTCAGAGAAATATTCACAGAGAAAAATATAAATTAATTGCTATATGACAATTGGTTCAAGAAGGTAAATAGTATGAAAATATAAGTTATATAAAAATTAAAAAAAAATTGATTCTTAGATCATTCTCTACATGTGTTGAAAATGTTATACATACAAATGTTTACATACAATATTTTTACAAATGTATAATAATACTAAGGATATGAAAATTATTGCCATGTCGCAATCCATTATCAATGCTTTTGTAAACCTCGCTGTTCACTTTATCAGGACAAGGAGTACACTGATACCGATATCAATATGCTCTTGATGAAATAAATGGCAAGGTTCATACAACAATAGCATTAGCAATGGATCATAATACACAAATCCTTTGGCACCTCTGACAAAAATATCTGTGAAAGCCTCAAAGGTAATATAAAGGATGTATGTATATATACAGTAGCTCTCTTTTAATTTTTTAGCAACAAATTCTTTGGACAATTTGGAGTTGTTTTCATTAACAATGACAAGTATACACCGATAAACATCAAGCAAAATACCTTATAACATAAACTCGATACTAGTACAATGCTTTGAGTTTAATTGCTAGATACATCCATTCTTGTAAAACTATGTTTTACTATTTGTGTGTTTGGATGTTATCTCTTGATTTCTTAATATCAAACAAATTGTCTTTATATTAAATATGGCACATCGTTCTGATGTGTCATTACAGTCATCTCTACAACTGTAACATATAAAGTTGATTCACTCCATGTCAAAATTCGAAAATTTTCTTCAAGTAACAAAGAAGCACCTTTACAAAAAAATCAGATATCACTGCATTTGAGCGACCGTCTGCTTTAACCACGTTTCAACACAAATAAGATTAACATAAATAAGGAATATGTTATTGGCCAACTGACATCCCATTAAATTCTTTGAAATAATGCACAGCAAGTTTGCAAGGTTGTTATATAGATAAGTAATTTGTGTACTATAGTATGAGATTAATATCAGCATTGATCAACATAGGCTGCTGTCAAAAATTTTGCAAACAATTCTCCAGCGATAATTTTTCTTCGAAATAGATGAATGTTACTTCTCGCAGCTGCTTCTTGCTTGGTCTCTTATATCTCAACATAAGAATGTGTTCATGTGTTTGTCAATCCGCGTCATCTATCGAAATACTTACAAATCTCTCTGCTTATAAGCATCTAGTTATATTTTCCTTATCATACACTTCACACTAGCGATTGGCAACATGGCGATTGCGTCTGCGTCGCGTATGAATTAGACAGCCTATAGTGTTATGGGCCTTCTACAATACAATAACCCATTAGTCAAAAATCAGAAGTCAGAAGCTAAAAATTGACCAATCACAATCATCAATTTTTAACTTCTGGGGATCGATTCTGTATTCTCAAATACAATAAAATAAAAATTATAGAAGTGAACAAATTTACTAGGTGTGACCAATGAAATTATCAGTATTCTACTAAATTTGCTCATTTTTGTAATTTTTACCTCATTTCAAGATTCTCTGGGGGGGTAGATTCTGGAGATTTTGTATCTTGAAACGAGGTGAAAATTATAAAAGTGAGCAAATTTATTAGAATATTGTTTATTTCATCGGTCAACACCTAGTAAATTTGCTCGCTTTTGTAATCTTCATCTTGTTTAAAGATACAGAATCGACTCTAAGGTGAAAATTACAAATAAGCAAATTTACTAGATGTTGACCAATGAAATTATTAGTATTCTAGTAAATTCGCTCACTTATGTAATTTTCACCTTGTTTCAAAATATAGATATAGAATCGATCCCCTGACTTCTGATTTATGACTAATGGCTTATTGTAGAAGGTCCATAACACGCACAATAAGCTGGAAATTGACCAATCACAGTCGTCAATTTCCAACTTCTAACTTCTGATTTATGACTAGCTAAGCTACATTTTATGAGAAGCTAAAAATTGACGACTATGATTGATCAATTTTTAACTTCTGATTTCTGATTTATGATTAAGGCCGGGTTCACACCTTGACGGAAAAATGGAAAGCGGAAGCCAATCAGAACTCGCGGACAGCAAGCAAAATATTGGGTCATCTAAAAAGTATCCGCGGTACTTTGTTACTAGATATATGACCATCAACACACATCTAGTGACAAAAAACCGCGGATACTTTTTAGATGACCCAATATATCGCCTACTACTCTACTGCGAGTTTCGATTGGCTTCCGCTTTTCCATCAAGGTGTGAACCTAATGGCTTATTGTATTGGGTCATCTAAAAAGTATCCGCGGTTTTTTGTCACTAGATGTGTGTTGATGGTCATATATCTAGTACAGACAAAGTACCGATATTTTTTAGATGACCCAATATATATGCTTTATTCTTTTAAAGCATGTAATAATGAACAATTTTATAATTTTTTATTATTAACTATATATTTCAATTTATTTTACTTACTTTCTTATAATAACATCTTGTATATACATATACAATAGTATATATATATATATATAGCTTTTCATAATTAGACACATGGATCATCCATGGTGGACGTAATCAATCCCGATTTCCATTCATGTCTCGTTCAACTTCTAATGAAAATTTAAAATGCAAGCACCAAGAACATATTCCCACCACTTTTATTCGACATTTTGAGGACATGACCAGAGACTCTGATATTCTAGGGACTCTAACTGGAAACAGTGTAAATGACTGATACACTGATAACATACAGGTATGCAACTTCTGCTTTTGCCTCAATTTAGCGGACCAATATATATTCACATGATGCGTCAAAGATGTATCCAACATGATTTAAAAACTACTAATTTCATGTTAATATTGGGTCATCTAAAAAGTATCCGCGTATTTTTTGTCACTAGATGTGTGTTGATGGTCATATATCTAGTACAAACAAAGTACCGCGGATACTTTTTAGATGACCCAATAATTTGCTTATTAAAATTAAATATAATTTTTCAAATTGTAAAAACAATTATCATTGTTGTAGTATTTAATGTTTTACAATTAATATTTACAATTTCATGACAATTTTTTGAACTGCTTTAACGCATTTACTATCATTTTTCCGCATCGTGTGAACATAGCACGTAAAATGGCGTAATGGAAAAATACGGAAAAGGACTGAAATCGCACGTAACGCATCATTATTTTTTTTTATCTTGGTATCTATATTTATCCACTCAGATTTTATTTCATTTTGCTTCATTCGTCTCGATATTACTCAATTCTATCATATCAATCAGCATCAAATCAATATTTTAACCTTTCAAAATACGACGCTTTATTACAAGAACATTGAGCATTCTTTATTTCGCAGTCCTATTTCGCATTGTGTGGTTTCACCCTTATTAATGACATTTTTGTTCCGACTGAGTTTTGTACCTAAGTTGAAGTAATGACGTTTTGTGCTCTCTTATTGGTAGATGTGTAACGTTAACCAATAGCGAAGCATTTTCCAACTCAAGTTAGTGCAAACTCGGTCGAAAACGTTATAAGGCCGGGTTCACATCTTGACGGAAAGCGGAAAAGCGGAAAGCGGAAAAGCGAAAGCCAATCAGAACTCGCGAAAAGACAGAAGCAGACAAGCGAAATGTACTGCCTACTACTACTGCGAGTTCCGATTGGCTTCCGCTTTTCCGTCAATGTGTGAACCCGGCCAAGTCTGTGGCACACGATGCTTGTTCTCTTACTGGATTGCTAGCTGGATTAGAATCTTGCCATCGTATTAGCTGCGATGTTATCAATGCTATGATCGATTTGGATGCTCACGCGCTTTAAGCTTGTAATCATCATTCTATCTTTATCGTTCATTAGATGTAAAATAAGAATAGAAGTATTGTAAGTGTCCAAATCGATCGCAGCCAATATGGAAAGTAGGTCTGTTCTTTTTAGCTAAAGTTCTTGCACTTTGTCTTTTCTCTTTTTCTCTCCAACATAGAAAGAGAGAAAAGGATGAAAAATGAACCGTGCAAGAAATTCAGCTAAAAAGATCAGACCTTGTGATTATCGCACTAGTATATATATATATATATATATATATATATATATATGCGTACGTATGTACGCAATTTATCACAGTTCCTCAGCTGATTTTGTTAGCAGGTCCTGATGGATATTCTCTAAGAAAATTTCTTGACGAAGCGTGAATGGTCAATCCTTTCAACTTTTAAAAAATTTGAGTGATCATGATGGGCCCTTTACAGATAATCGCGCGAACCGGAAAAATCGGTATGATATTCAGATGAATTTTGTGATGAAGCTGATCTTGATTGTTCTTCCATTCTTTTCTTTTCTCATTTTGCTTTCTTTAGTAATATAAATCAACATAAACCTCTATCTTTTTTGGCATTCAGTGAATAATAAATGACTTTAACTTAAAGCATTCTTTGTGTCTCTCTATTTGAATGTAATGCTATGTAATTTATTTTAATTACTACATCAACTGATCTTGAACAAAGCACAATTTTTTATGTCTTCTTATTTATTTCTTTAATATACATAATTAGACTGCCAATTTATTATCAAAATCGTTCAATTTGTAATAAAGAGATTTCTTAATATCTTCAATAAGAAATAATTATAATTTTAAGAATTATAAATGTTTTAGCACCAGGAGGATTCCTTAAAATTGTTTCTAATGGTGTAAACATATGTTTGAGTCGAAGTAAATATTTCTATGTAAACAAAGAAAAAGATAAAACCTGGACAGATATTATGGAAGCAGCGACTACACATATGTTTTTACTTGAAATTATTCGAGGAATGGGACTTGCTGTCTCTCAGATATTAAGGGAACCAGCAACGATAAATTATCCTTTTGAAAAAGGACCTTTGAGTCCTAGATTTAGAGGAGAACATGCATTAAGGAGGTACGTATAGATATATAAACCAAAAGTATATATTGTAAATATTTATATATATATTTATATATATATATACATATATATAAATAAAAATATTTTGACAATTTAATATGATTTATATGTGATAATAATTAA
This sequence comes from Acromyrmex echinatior, assembly GCF_000204515.1. The sequence continues at coordinate 189,111 of NW_011626816.1, read as the reverse complement.
TAAAATATAACTTATAACTAATTAAATATATGTTATAACTTATTATAGAATAAGATAACTAATTTTTAAGACATTTGTGGTCTAGTGTTGATGTTACAATATGATGAAGAAAAGAAAAACATAATTAAATAGATTTTCCAAATACAAAATATTTAAATATTAAATTTATTGAATTTTTGAGGATTTTTTAGGTATCCTTCTGGGGAAGAAAGGTGTATTGCTTGTAAATTATGTGAAGCAATATGTCCTGCGCAAGCTATTACAATTGAAGCAGAAGAAAGAGCAGATGGATCTCGACGAACTACAAGATATGATATTGATATGTCGAAATGTATTTATTGTGGCTTTTGTCAGGAAGCTTGTCCAGTAGATGCCATTGTTGAGGTAGATACTATTGTTAATAAAGAGGCAGAGTTATTGGAAAAAGTAATATATATACATATATATATATCTTAAGAATGGGATTATTAATAAGTGAATTATTCCACAGGGTCCTAACTTTGAATTTTCAACCGAAACTCATGAAGAAATGCTGTACAACAAGGAAAAGCTTTTAAATAATGGAGATAAGTGGGAATCCGAAATTGCTAGTAATATTCATGCCGATCATTTGTATCGTTAAACATTATTGTGTTACAACGTAGTCTTAATGATTAAGTAAAAAAGTGTGGAATTAAATATATATCAAAGAAAATTCCCTACTGCTAGATATGTGAATATATGACATGTTTAGGTAAATTAAATAAAAGGATATACATAGTTGGCAATTATGTAGTTTAGCTAACACAGCTCAAAAATCAGTAAAATTAGGCTTATTTGACGTATTTTTGCATAGAACGAAAAAAATTTGGCAGAAATAAACTCTGCTCCGAGAACTGGATAGTGATCATGTAATCTTTTCCCCAGGATGGAAATGCCTGAAAAATAAAAATTTTTTTGTATGTATTGGGTCATCTAAAAAGTATCTGCGGTTTTTTGTCACTAGATGTGTGTTGATGGTCATATATCTAGTGACAAAATCCCGCGGATACTTTTTAGATGACCCAATATATGTATTTCTGTGTATACATATATACATACATAAAAATTTTCACGTTTTACAGAAAAAGTTACATAATCGATACTCTGAGATATTACTCGTTAAAGTTGAAGACAATGGCTGCGTTCAGCAAAAAAAAAGCAACTTTACAACTGTTATAAAATTTGTGAATATGATTGGTTTATACACTTAGATCCAGTGAGAAACTAAGGTTAATCGTATTAAAGAATTTTACATAATTGCAAAACTGCTTTTTCTGCTGAACGCAACCCGTGTACTTATTCAGTAGTGGGATTCTCTAAATGGTTTATCGATGCTTGTCGATAAACATTCAGAAAATCTTGCAACAAGTGAATATTAGTCTGAATTATGGTGGAAGGATTAACACAGTATGTGCAATTGGACGGTGTCTCTCTAATAGCGTTTTCTACTGGGAAAACTGGTGCACTAGCGCCGTGCTAGGTTTAGATGAAAACTACACTAGTGCAATAAACAAGGAGCAGAGAACAGAGAAAATTTCAATTATTGGTATTATGTTATATAATATTGTAATTATTATACATTATTGTAATTAACGTTACAATAATGACATTGTTTAATGTTTCTAATAATAGCTATGCAATGACATGGCTATTTTGACGTTTAAAATTCTTGAAATATAAAAATTTAATTTAAAAAAATGTTTTAAATAAATAAATGAATCAGAATATTGTAAAATAAGTAATTTAAGTTTAAACACAGTTATATATATCTTTAGGAGTATTATAAAGAGTGGAGTCCATTTTACGCTACAACTGCTTCCAAGCTTTTGATTGACAAATCAGAAGAAAGAATTTTACTAATCGACCAATCAAAAAATGCTTCGAAGCATCTGTAGCATCAAATGAACCGCAAATGTCAAAATGGATATCAATAAAACGGTCTAACGATATGTTCCATTGAATCGCACTAAACCTGCACTATTTAGGAGCTCCGCACAATAAAAGGAACAGAAAACAGAGAATAAGAATTTCAACCTATCAGAAATCATGTATTGTGGAATTCACATTTTTGATAGGTTGAAATTCTTATTCTCTGTTTCCTATTTCTTTTATTGTGCGGGGCCTCTAACTACTGCATGGACGCGATGAGTGATGAGCGACGAGCGTTATCCAATAAAAGCTCTGTTTTTTCTCATTTGTCGTTGACAAATGCGCTTGGTCAATTCCAATGGATTAACCGTCGATTAAAGTTAATTGGAGTTGATCGAAGTAACTCTTAATGCTTACTACATATTGGACGCGATGAACGATAAGCTACGAACAATATCCAATGAGAGCTCTGCTTTGCATCGTCACGTGAGAAGAAGCTTTTATTGGATATTGATTTTTGACTATGAATACCGATCTTTGATCGCAATCCTAATCGATATGAAAATGCGTTACAAAAATTTCTACGAGTATATAAATACAATATTGATGTAGTAGTATGAAATAGTATGAAGTCAGTGGCCTAGTTTCCACCGAGAGTTTAATTCGGATCAGAATGTAAGAACCAACCAACTACAGTCGAGCATTCCCCTATCGTTCGACTGTAACAAGGGAATACTCGACTGTAGTTGGTTGGTTCTTACATTCTAATCCGGATTAAACCCTCGGTGGAAATTAGGCCAGTGATACGTAAATTGTATATGTATAAGTCCTATCGAGTCGATAAAACAGATGGCTTTACAGACTCCTGGGGCTTTCTTGTAAAGAAACTAAGTTTGACTTGTGCTACCACCAAGCAAACAAATAGCAAAACAGTTATTAATATTAATTTCTTTATCGACATTTTCAAAAGATAAGTTATTTTTCTTTATTATTGTTACAATTTATTCAAAATTTTGTTGTACAATAAATTTTTAAAATTGTTTAAATGAGAATCATTAATGTTTCTTCGATTTGCGTAAATGTTAATAAAATAACAAAATAATTTCATAACAAATTAATCATTATAAAAAACTTATAATACCAGTCAATCTATTTTACAACAATTAAAAATTTAATATTCGTTGAAAATTAAATTTTTATAAAAAATAACATTTTAAGATACAATCGATATTTTGATTAGAACTAACGAAAGTTATTTCTTATTCAATTTGAAAAATTATTAATGATTGTATACTGTAAAGTTATTGCATTGATACTTTATGTAAAAGAGTACAAAAGGCATATTATGCAATCTCAATGTCGTTCGTGAAAAATCATGCAACAACAGAAAACAGCGCCATTTCCTTTGAGAATTCCTGCAACACCGCCACCGACACCGACTTAAATATGCATTACGTAAGCGCTATCGTTATGCGTAATTACAGTCGCTTTCGACAGTAACATATTTCCGCTACCTGTTATGGCTTGCCTACCACTCATGTTTTCGTTAACCAAAACAATGTTTATTGTTTTAGTTTATCAAACAATATTTAACCCTTAGTACACATTTTAGTTTTGACCACTCTTATACATACGTTCGGTCATACGTTTCGTGTTCTGGATTAATTTTTAGGACTTTTACAAGGATATGAAAATTATTAAATGATTTTTATGTATATTTTGACATCTTTAGAAAGTATTTGTAAAATTGTATATTTATAACAAATTGTATATAAATTGTTATAACTAAATATAGTTAACAAAATGAGAAAAATGCACTTTCTCGTACAAAAATGTAAAACTCTAAAACAAAAATATTTGAAGAAAATATATGTTTCAATATCTTAAATTTCACATTCTAAACTATAAAAGAAAAAATAGTTCAAGTGTCGGCTGTCTAAAAAATTTAGTTATTTAGTAATCTGAAAATACTTTTTTAATATGCATAAATAAATCGCTATAAATTGAAAATATATATTGCATTTACATTTTAAACAATGTATTTTATTATTGTTATTGTGTTAAAAAAATTTAATTTATTAGAAAAATGTTCTTTGAAACATTATAAACAACATAATATTGTATAATATTACAGACAATATTTGATATAAGAATGCCAAAAACTATCGTGTTTATTAAGGACTAACATGTTGTTCTATGGTTAAATTTTTTTTTTAATAATTCACGAAATATTCTCGCAAACGAGAACATTAGTTGAAAATAAAGAAAAAAATAAAACTTAACTTTTTTTAGTTACAAAAATGTACGCTCTATACACACGATGGATCATTTGACCCAGAGGTGAACTTCGGAGTTATTCTAGTTAAAGGATATGTACGAATTGAAGCCGACAACGCATAAAACTTGTTCTCTGAATGTCAAACTTTTTTTTAGGAATAGAAAAGAGACCGGTATTTGACCAGGTGCTCTTGGTATTTCAAAGAAAAGAAATGCGCAGGACACGAATAACCTAAAAGTCTGTATTAAGAGTTTCATACACAATTCAAATCATTGTACATTTCAATGATTAAAATGAATAATCTATTCGCAAAAATGTATTTTCACAGAATAAATATTATAGTTTAATCGTGATAACTGTGTAGTAGTGAAAATATCACGTGTATATTCACAATTAAATATATTTTCTACAAATTGCAATCAGCTACGTATAAATTTAAGAATAGGTTTAGAGACGCATGCATATTGTCATGATAATTAGGATGCAAACGTTATGCTACATTACTGATAATGAATTGAAACTCTCGCTGAGATATGTAATGTCGAATTCGGCTGCAAGTCTTACAATGTCCCATGGGATTCAGGTGCATATGTACGCATACATGCCGCGTTAATGCATTCCCGCATATGTACGCGCGCCGAATAAAGAAAGTGTCCGCGATTTTCTATACACTACATACATTTATATAAGGTGATCTAACAATGATAATATAATACGTGAAAAGATTATTTTAGTTGAGATTTGAAATTGACTTCTTCTCAACAGTAATTTAATAAATTTTATAAATTCTCTCACAAACTATTTTGTATCATATAATATCTATTAGACGTATTACATGGTTACAAAGCAGCATTTATAGGAAGTTTAATTCACTAAAAAGATGCTAAATTTATTAATCATTTATGTTTTTAATCATTTATGATTTCGAAACGTTCAATATCTTATTTTTAGTTAATGATGTCATATCAATTAAATAAATATTTAAATATAACAATTTTTGAATACTATGTATATACAATCTGCTTACAATGCGCTAATATTCAATACGAGTTGTCCTTACATGCTTTGCAAAAGGAAATGAAGATCGAATAACAATATAATGCACATCGAATGAATAACAAAATACATTTCGCAATTAAGCGAAATAAATATTTCAATTCATGAGATATGCAATTTTAAACACGATAGAAAAAAAAGAATAAATAGATCTAAGAATAGACAGAAACAAAACATTTATTTATTCATGTATGTCTTACCATTAATTTGATTGATTATTTATATTTAGATTCGATATTTTTTTAGGTAAACAATAATAAATGGTTTGGAATGAGTAAGGATTAAAAATTCGATCAAATTCCGATTATTTTAATCGATAATTAATTCAATCGCGTTCCGTACCAAATTTTATTTTATTTTCGAACAAAATTTTCAACTATTATATAATGTATATACAATATATACAATATATACACACATAATTATATATATATATATGTGTGTGTGTGTGTGTGTGTACAATAAATAATACAATATATAATTCGTTATTTAAACTAGGGTGTGGTCAAAGTCTCATTACAAATGCTTTGAAGCATTTGATTGACCAATCAGTAGAAAAAATTTTACGAATTGGCCAACCAAAGATTAGAAATATAGATCAACGTAATACTATATATAACGTAATACTGCTTCAAAGTATTTATAATGGCATTATTTATGTTGACTATATCTCTAATCTTTTCTATGTGTCAAATAAAATTATTAATAATAGAATGAATAAATTCTACACGTGTTAACAAAATAGCACGGATATCACTTGGAATGTTAATTATCGATTAAGTTAAATGGAATTAGGTCGAGGTCACTTGAACTCGTTCATTCGCTTTGTTCTATCTATTAACTTTGCACCGAAAGCCAAATAGCTATAAATTAAAATTATTGCATAAAATGTAGAGACATCAATCGGTATCGATCGGTAAATCGATAAGCTGCCATATTGAATAAGACTTATGAGTATTAGATATATCGAATTGTGCGCGGCAATGCGATATCAACATGCGCGCACTAGGTTTCAGCGAGTATAATCTCCACGATCTCCAATCTCCACACTCGCTTTACGAAACGAACAGCTAGAAACTGAAACGTGGACGACGCATGCGCGACCGCACTGCAACGCAACGCAACGTGCGCGCCAACACAGGCCTATTCCGAAGAGCGGACGCGCAGCGTACATAGAGCGTTCCTATAAAATGTGTTTCTTGATAGTGGCGGCCATTTTGCCATTTGCATGATGTCACGGTGTGGCCTACTTCTGAACGGCTCCACGTGCGGAGGTCGTCGACCTAGGTTCTCTCTTCTAGTCCTCTTTTGCCTAGCTCTATCCCCTCACCAAACTTTCGAAGTGGTGCGCGCCTTCGAAAGATCGCCGATGTACGAGAAAACAGGTATATATCGCGTGTTGCATAGCATTGTGTAATTTAAATCTTTTCTCTTTGAAATTACGACATTTTCTCGACGACTTGAAAAAGAAAGAGAGAAGTGAATCAAATCGATCATAATCTTTAATTGTAGTATCGTTTGATAATAATAATCTAAATATATCTATCAATGTTGTGCTTAGATAATTAAAAATTATCTAGATATAGGTAAGACAAATTACACAAAAATGTATCTTGGATAAGATGAAGATGATTACCTTTACATCAATCTAGATAAAAGATGAAATTTTCCAAAAACTTTTATCTAGATAATTTTCAAGATAATTTTGTTTCCAAATTATTAGGTAGTAAAACGATTTAAGTTAAAAAAAAATTTATTTATTTCTACTGATGAAGATGATGTGTTATATTAAAAAAAGATTTTAACGTGTGTACACACATTTAAATACACATTAAGAATATCTAATTTCTTAGATTTATCTTCTAAGTACGAAAATACTTCAATGTTGCTTCAAATTATGACTGTTGTTGTATATTGTATTAATACCAGTTTTTTTTTATCTATTTTATCATGAAAAAAATCATCATCACTACTAAAAGTTATATAGATATTTTTTATAATGCTCTTCTACAATCTTAGTTAATTTGAAAAAGATAACATTTCTTTTATTTCTAAGATAAGATAAAGATAATCGATATTCTTAATAATTTATTGTTAGACGAAACCATTTTTTTCATCTAGATAATTATCTAGATAACGGAAAACACTGCCTATTATATACTTAATTTAAAATATATTTAAATTATATCACCTTTTTGCAAATTCATTTTTATACATCATCCATACTCTCCTCATCCAAGTTTTTGTAATTATTGGTTGTACTTCATTTACACAAATGTGATGTTAGTTAAATTGAATTAACGTGTGAAACTAATTATATGTATATAATAATGTATGTAATAATGTAATTAATTAAAAGTTAAATATTTATATATATATATATATTTGTAAGAAATATATTTCCACGATAAAGAAAAAAATATAATTCGAGACAAAAAATAGTATTACTAATGTAATAAATTAAAAAAATTTTTGAACAAAAAATATTAAAATAATTATTGCTTGTCATCGATTTATTGAACGATTATATTTTTATGAAATCGCGATCTTTTTTATAGTTTTTATAGGCCCGTATTCAGAACGCGCTTACAACGATGTTAGCGCGCTAACACGCTATAATTTACGTTACGCATACTATAGAATTTTAGAGATAAAAGCGCTTTTATTGATAAAAGCGCGTTCTGAATACGTATAAATCAAATTGGTGTAGCGAACAGATTTCTCAAATTGAAAGACGTTATGTAGAAAAGGCCGCCGTCACTTTCGAATGTGGCAACCGCTTCGCGACCTCCGCTCTTATGTTCCTGTGAATGTTCAACGAGAGTCTCTTATGCAATTGAAAGATTAACTATCGAGAATATGGCTGGTTTAGCACTACACATTTCATACTTATTGTTACGTACTAAATACGTTGGATCGATATAATGCTAAAATCGGTTTATATATTCGGATTTTTGCATCGAAAATCAGCTTATACACGCAATATGCGCACGACGATGATGCATAATTAATTAAATTTCTAATAATCAGCAAAAGTTATGGCGTTCTAAACTTCGCACGAGCGTTATATGTGAATAACGCTGTAATACTCACTTGACGAATTAATTTGTGGAAACATTTGCTGGAATATCTGTAAAAGCTATTTTTTTTACAATATTATATTTTATATACAGAATAACAATCAAAAAGTTGCTAAAATTAAGTAATTATTATTTTGTAATGAGTGAGCAAAATGAAACGAAATAAAGAACACAGAAAAAATTCCCATAAATGTATATTCTTTTTATACACTATAAGTTAAAATAATGCTTCTTCTATAAAGTTATGTTCAATTAATTTCATTCTGTTCAGTTTCATTACAAAATAAGAGTTATTTAACTTCAACGACTTTCCATTATCACTCTACAAACTATATCACTCAATATAGATAATATTTTCCTATTAGAAACATCTTTATTGCAAAAATAATACTTTTGTGTTATATAAATTAATATAATTATATATTATGTAAATATATTATTAATTATTGATATGTAAAGCAATATCGCGACAGACAATCATCTCTCCTTTATAATTCAAATATGTTCATCATTGTCTTTCAAGTATTAATTTACTTTACTTATATGATTTATTTTTAAAGATTTTATTTGTAAAGGGAGTAGTGGAAAAAATATTTAATACTCTCGATAAAATAATACTTTCAATACTTTCAATAGAATATTTGTAAGAATTATCAATAAAATTACATTTATTCTATATCTCACAACGAAATGGATTTGATGATTAAGATCGACAGGTTGATCGAGTGAAGTAAGATCGAAAGTCATACGTCAGTTGGGTCATCGACCTGTTTCGGGGTTCTTCCGCTTACTCGCTGGTAAAAGTGGACGAACGAGATGTATGAGTGTGGCAACTTACAGTTACAATCAGTTGTCATTTAAAAAACTGACGACTGTGTAAATACATAGTACTATTATGTGCATATATGTATATGATAACGATGCAGAGCAAATAGGCAATGTTTAAAAAAAAATTGAACTATTTATCGGATAACAGTCTGTGAAATGCATGCGTTAAAAACATTCTACAATATAATAATAATTTAAACGTGATAATCGTAATTATCGTGATAAGTAAACAGAGGAACATTTTTACATGATATTTCACACATAGAAAAAATTTAATTCTGGTCAAATTTCTAGCGCACTTCGATCCAGGTTGCACTTTGTAAACTATATAGTATGTGCAGTTCCAGGTCATTGGGTCAAGCGTTCCTCATCGATCCGACCTCGCTATTGAAGATTCACTTCTCTCGATTATATTTATTCCTATTTATAATCCATGTTACTTTTGACTTGCTATATTTGCAAATATTACTTTACAATTTGGGCTGCTTTCTCTTTAAATCTATTAATATGCTAATATGTTTATTATCTTTTAGAATCTTACATCAAGATTCATTTCTATCAATGTATAAAATAGATAAAAAAAGAATTAATCGGTATTAGGGTTATCTTATGTTAACCCACTCGAATGAAGATCATCTTATGTTTGCTTAGGAACATCTCTCTCTCTCTCTCTCTCTCTCTCTCTCTCTCTCTCTCTTTCTCTCTCTCTCTCTCTCTCTTCTTTTTAGATCTGCACAATCAAGCTGAAATACTAAGGCTGCTGAAAATCTTCTTTCCCTGCCTCAGTATAGAACTGAGTTTCGTAGACGTTCGTTTTGATTGGATTCACTGCATCTAAACTTCCGAATGAACTTTCGATGTTAGGGATGCACAATCAATCGATGGATTTAAGAATATACTATTTAAATGCAAATCTCTCTCTCGGTGAATGATTGTCACTAGACTTTTCTTGGTTTGCTTAAGATGGACGCATAAATAGCCTTCATAATCATTCTTTAATATCTATTGCAATATTTCAATGTTAAATTGTAATATTTCAATTTTCTTGCTTATATATATTGTTAATATTTTTATTTTTTTCATTATTTTTTAAAAATATATATGTCTGTAATAAGTTGGTACTAATGTATATTATTGTACGTCTGAGAGGATGTTCCCAGGGCGCTTTAATAAATTTACGCTTTCTCTCTCTCTCTCTCTCTCTCTCTCTCTCTCTCTCTCACCCCCCCTTCCCATAATGAGCTTATGAGAGTATATGCGCATATATACAATAAATAAGAAATTCTCTTTTATCAAAAAAACATCTACGAATAACGTCTTTAAAATCACAGCAACGCTGAAAAGTGAAAACTCATGCTTGTCTTAACTTTGCGAAGTAATAACGGTTATGAAATTATGCTTGCAATCGAGTATCTTCTTGCGAATATTTATGCTATATTCTTTCAAGATATTGACCATTTCACTGCAAAAGCTGTCTGCATACAAGTTAAAAGATATAATGCTTATTTCAATGCTCGCAAGTCTTATTAGGAAAACTAGCAGTTTCGCGTATTGAATAACATCGATTACATATTTATAATTAATAGGCGTTTTCTTGAAAAACACAATATACTCAAATATAGAATTTATAAGGCAACTGTACTTATGATAGGCAAAAAAGAGATTTTTTACATGTCCTATCTTTTGGGATAATAAAAAAAGAAAATGCAGCTATAAATTTTTATTTAATGTATGTGTATAAATACAAGGGAAAATAGTTCTGATCAAAATATTTTGTATAACATATTTTCCTGTTTGCGTAAAATTGTTCCTCAAGAAATATGTGTCAGTATTTTTATGAGGGGAATACCCGAATATCCGCCTGTTCGTTCCCTTACTCGTGCACATAGATCTAAACCGATTTCGCGGGTATCCGTTAATTCGAGTCACGCAGAACCATGTATGTGCGATACGAGTACTCGAGGAACCGTGTGTGATACGGGTACTCGTGGAATCGTGTACAATACTGGTGTACCACTTCAATGCGGGTATCCGCTATATGCTACAAATATTTGTGCGTAATTTTGTTAATTTTAAAGATTTGTGTTTTAGAATCGTTTGTAGTTAATTGGTTTAAATTATGTTGTTACTTTTAAAATATTCAACCATAAACGAAAGGAAAATCTTTATAAACGATTTTGAATTAAGATATATTAATAATTTTTCTTTACCTTAAAGTCAGATGATAGTCATTCTTTTAAAAATCTCTATTTTATTATGAATTGAATTACAAACAATTGCGAACGAAATATTTTATACTATACTCATTTTATTGAAAACTTTGTTAAGATTCGGCTACCAAGTTTACAACAACAACTTCAATTTATTATAGATAATTTTTATTATAGATAATTGTATTCTATGTATATATTCTATAATATATAGTACCTGAGCCGAATGAGGCCCACTTAATTTATTTTATTTTTTTTAAATTCTATTTATGAAGATATTGAAATATTATATATATAAATTAAGTGAGAATGAAATCTTCATTTCGTTCATTTTTAAAAGTAAAATATATTAGGTGTTGGAATTAATTCATAGCGTTTTTAATGAAAGAATGTTATTTATTTCACATGAGCATTAAAAAATACATTAATGAAAGTACTTCCCATCACTTGTAAAACGCTACGAATTAATTCCAACACCTAATATTTTTTGTATATTTTTGAAAAATATGTGTAAATAAATAAAAACAAAATTTTATTAACTCTGATTGGGTTTTATTACATGCATATGAATATAATAAGGCCCAAATCAAAAGTAAATTAAAAATAAACATTATCTTTTTAAATTAGTTTTAAAATGATTATTAATCATAGAAAAGAAATTCTTACTCTACTCTCAAATATTACAATTATCTTTAATTTTGTTTGTAATTAACTCTTTAATCTTTGGACATTTCTAGCAATTTGAATGTAATTTGGCTTCTTAAAGGATAGCAGCATTGAAAATCGTTATTTTCTGTGTAAACTCTACACATAACAAACAAATAATAATAATCACATAAGTGGGCCTGATTTAATAAGTAAGGAAGAGTAGCCTAAATCGGACCGTATGTGTGTGTAAATAGGACCTTTTTAATTTAAATGAATACAATTAAGCAGATTTGTGTGCTATTTATAATGTAAAGTCTTTATAAGACATCGAACACGTGACAGCAGTTCGACAGTTGATCTCTCTGTCATAACATTCATGGAATAGATGCAAATATGTATTTTCAGCAAATATGTATTATCGCGCGAAAATTGATTTTTAAAAAAGGAAATCCTTATAAATCATTATTTAAAAAAAAGATGTAAAAATTTGAAAGATAATTGATTTAAGATAATTAAAGAGTATAGAATTCAAAAATTTCAAGCGTTTTGTGATCACTTTTGTGGTTTATTGTAAAATTTCTTCCAAAGTTCGAAAGGACCTGTGTCGAAATCGTATCTTTTTTGAGGTGTTCAAATCGGAGTACAGTAGAGTACAGTACAGTAGATCAGTACAGTAGATAACTTATAGGTCTGGTTGTTGTACTGGTGATCGGCCGACCAGATCTCGTCCAAAAAATTAAATCAGTAAAATATCACGAGGTATCAGACTCAGAGATTGATTGACTTTTATCGATTTCAATTCTAATAATATAAACTGTCAGTAATTTTTTTTTCTACAAATAAAATAAAATTTTTATCTTTGACTGTCAAATTGATCATTTTTATTCAATATTAATAAAAATACATTAAAATATTAAAAAATTTTATCTAAAAGTCCATAAAATAAGAGTGTCCAATTTGAAACCAACGGACTGGAAAAAGCGTTTTTACATTTTCCATTATTCGGTTCATAGGTGAGATATACGTTAAAATGGTCTAAAGCAAAAATGAAAGGAATTAAATGATCTTGTCAACGGCACCTTTGACTTTACGATCCGACCTTATTTACGTTTTATAGAGAGCAAAAATTGCAAATAAGTCCGATTTATCCCCTTTACGTTGTTACGTTGTTATGTTTAAAAAAAATACTTATACTTATTTTAAAAAATTGAGAGAGAGATTTACTAATTACTTTCCGTAGTTAGGAAGTTGAATAATATTGTAATGAATTATCATAAATTATGAAACATTGTATACTGGTAATTTTAAAACACCGGATTATTATAAAAATGGCTCGTACATACAAGTTTTTGTTGTGTTAAACAAACGTGTTGCTACCAATTCCGATTTTTTAATCTCTTTTTATCTACTTCCTATGACACATCTTTTAAGCATATATTGCAAGCGTAAAACGAGTTTTAAAGTAATAAATTTAAAAGTGAGCTTTATTTAGTACTGGGATCTTATTCGGCTTAGGTACCTTATAATATTTCGTTTGCAATTGTTTGTAGTTCAACTCGTAATAAAATAGAGATTTTTAAAAGGATGATTAACATCCGACTTTAAGGTAAAGAAAAATTATTTACATATCTTGATTCAAAATCGTTTGTAGAGATTTCCCTTTCGTTTGTAGTTAAATATTTTAAAGATTACAATATAATTTAAATTAATTAACTACAAATAAAATGAGAATCACTACAAATGATTTTAAAACACAAATCTTTAAAATTAACAAAGTTACGCACAAATATCTGTAACATATAGCGGATACCCGCATTGAGGTGGGTACCAGTATTGTACATGATTCCACGGGTACCCGTATCATATACGGTTCTACGAGTACTCGCGGAACCGGTCCAGATCCGTATGCATGGGTAACGGATCCGCGGGCGGGTATCCGAATGTTACGTTACTCGGTTTCTTTTCCGAGTTCTAATTTTGATTAGAGCTCCTGATACTCCTTTCATACATATATACACACGCGCGCGCGTGTGTGTGTGTGTATAAAACAAAAACAAATATTTAATTTATACATGTCTTCCTTATATATAAATAATATTCACATTCTTGTCATATCATTCTAATTGAATATATTGTAATTGATAAGCATTGATTACTTCAAAACTTCTTCATTGCTAGATTTCTTGTAAATATCTAACGTCGCTTGCAAATACTCGAACAAGAGCAAACGCGTTTGACGATAAGCGCCAGACAAAAAAACCACTCTAAAACACGCCACTTTATAACAGAAGCAGAATAACACGAGATGGAGTAAGGGGGCGCAGATCTGTGGATAGTGGGCGAGGGAGGATGATGGGAGGTAAAACCAGGGCGTAAGTATTGATCCCGTGTCCGCGTCTAGGCGGTTGACACATTTACCAAAAGATACGCGTGATCTAGTTTCAGTAGAAGATAGCGCGAGTTAGAGCAAAAAGAGAACACGTAGACATTGATAATAGTATTAACAAACCTGACGAGTTAACAAAATCTTCGAACGTATTACAGATATAAATGCATGCGTTTAAATTTAAAAAAAGCTACTTAAAAAAAATGTTTCTATCAATTTTCAGTACATACTGCAAAACTCTCTACTATAAAAATGCCACTGTTTTATTCACAACTTATTTTTTCATGAAAAGAGTAATCACAGAAATATATAAATAGCATATTCGTAAGGAGATCCTAAAGTGTAACTCGAACTCCGATAAGGTCGCTGTTTTACCGATAAAATACGACACATCGACATATCTTTATACTGGGTGATCCGAAATTCACGAATTCGGACTACAGGACATGATACTTTATGTTAAAACAAACAACTTTTTCCTGTGGTAAAATTACATTCGATAAATAATTTTTGCGTTTACTCGTATAACTTCAACTTGTTCTCCTGCAAAAACTTCTCTCTGTTAGACGCAATTTTGCAAAAGGAAAAAGTTATTTCTTTTAGCATAAAGTATCATATCCAGTACTCTGACTTCGTGAATTTCGGATCACCCTGTATACTATTACATAAATATCGCACTTATACATACAAATTTTCTAACTTTAATCTTTAATCTTTCGTATTAAGTATCTAAATTTAATTCTAAATACTCAATATTGATTGTTCATGTAATATCTCTAGTCCAAAAATCAAGATTGTTTTATATGTACGAAGTATAAAGCCTGTTTTACAATATGCTTTTTGTTTCTTGCCTTTTGTTATTTTTTACATCTTATCTTTTTGTTTCTTATCCAGTTTTATATCGCCCGAGATAGAAGTTAACGGACTTCGAAAGAAACAAGAAATACGTAGTAAAAAATACAATTGTTAATAAAAAACGGTTACAAAGGAGAAAAAAACGAAAGATAAAAAACAAGAAACAGGAAACAAAGAGTACATTATAGAATAGGCTTAAAATTCGTATATAAAGCAAACATTATTGCGAGTCGACGTTAAAAGTCGGTAACAAAACTGTAATTTGCTTTTTTTCATTAAGTTTTTGTCATTAAGTCGACCAGTTTGGATTATATGAGAAAAGAAATGGAGAAGGATTTTTTAATCTGTAAAGGCAATTAGAAAAATACTTGTTTGAAAAAATTGATAAAATAGATTCACTAGGATCCCCTTAGATGCATTTATACAGGATGTTCCACTTAAATCGACTATCTGAAATACCTCACTTATTTTTGATGATATAAAAAAATGTTCCAAATAAAAGGAATTGTTTGTAAAAGGATATACAATATTTGGTCATGTTTTTTTTCTATAAGGAGGCGTTAAAAAGATATGAAAGTTACTTCCACACTTTCTTAAATGAAATTGTATAATTTTTTTTACACAATGTGATTCCTTTAATTATTCTGCATATTAAGATATCTGAGTATTAAAAGGTAGAGGTATCAAAAACCGATAGTTTACAAGATATTTTATGTTTTATTCCGGCATATATTGACGTTAAATAACTCGTAAACTATTAATTTCTTGATAATTCTTAATACTTTTATGAACAGAATAATACGATGAATCAATTGATGTTAAGAAAACACATATTTGCTTTAAAAAAATATATATGCAAAATGGATAATTTTTTAAATAAGTATCTACTTGTTTTCTTCAACTGATCCATCAACTGATTCATCTCATTATTCTGTTCGTAAAAGTATCAAGGTACAATTATCAAAAAATTAATAGTTTACGAGTTATTTAACATTTTATGTCGATAAATGCTAGAATAAAGTATAAAATATCAAATTATTGGTATTTTGATATCACTATTTTAATACTTTTATGTGCAGAATAATTAGGGAAATCATATTGTGTAAAAAAAATTATACAATTCCGTTTAAAAAAGTTGAGGTAACCTTCATCTTTTTGGCGCCTCCACTCAGAAAAAAAAACATGACCAAAATACATCCTCCTCAAAACAGTTCCACTTTCATTTGAAACATTTTTTTATATCATCAAAAATAAGCGAGATATTTCAGATGGTCGATTTAAATAGGCCACCCTACATACGTATATATAATTTTAAATATTTTAAATCGACACCCGTTAAAAATAATTTTTTATATTTTAAATTAATTTGATAACTCCAATTGTAACATATAATTTTAATTAACACTAATTTCAAAATGTATTGATAAATATTTATTTGAAGTTGTGTGTATAATATATTTTTTTTCTAACAAAATAATAAAATCCAGCATATTATTGAATTGAATCACTTTGAATCTATAGAAATTATTATTATTGCTCTAGGAATGTAAAAATGTATGAAATCCTAATCTGTATCCAGAGAAAGCTCCGCCTCTATCAGTTTTAGAATTATTGCCAAATGGGTCAGTATATTGAAGTAATATCTCTGATTACTAACCTCTTATACCGCAGTTCCTCCCTACCACCCAACGACTAAAGCCCATGGCACATACTTATAAAAATGTAAGGCAGTAAGACGTAAGCAGTAAGGAAATCGTAACATTGGATTTGCTACTGGCCTTACGGTCTCTACTGCGATTGGCCAATTTGCTTACTGCTTTCGTGTTTTTCTTGTATGTGCCATAAGTTTAAAGATTTAGAATAATTTCAGCGCATGCCACAAAGCCAAGATATTGTGCTATCGTTCATAATTCCATTACATTATATTCAATTACATCAAATCGAATCGAATTCGAATTGAATCATTGAAACATAATTTTTAGTTAATAACATAATTGTTAGACTGAATTATGATATATAAAAAAAGAATTCTCTGTGTAAGAAAAATAATGATTATAATATAAAATTAATTTTAATATATCCAATATTGGATAAATGTTTAATATAAAACTGATAAAATATATTTTACTTACAATTTGACGATAGAACACGAGAGAACACAGAACATGTAAAAAATTGTAAATAAAACTGAAATTACAATTCAATGAAAAAGAACAAGAATGCAAGTCCTAGTAAATAAATGAGGAAACTAAATTGAAAATTATAATACATATATAATAAGTGAAATATAGTGCTTGATGTATCGTTTCGAGATAATATGTTCTAATATTGTATTTTTAAATAGTACATTTTCAAATTAAATGCAAGTAAAGAAAATTTTCGTAATTTATACAATCCCTCTTTCGCCTACAATTCCGTTCGCATTGTGTCGTAACGCGGTATAGAAACACGAAGCTAGGATACTGTTTGATCAATACTTCAAGGCTCGTCACAGTCATCGTGCTAGTCTTTGTGCACATCAATAGAGCAAGGGCAAACAAAATACAGAACAGATTATGTGAAGAAAAATTTATGGTAATAATAATAAACCGCACAACATATCAGAAAATGGCGTCCAGTAATGACAATTTTTTTATTAAGCATTATTACTTTCAAATAAATTGTTCGTTCATTTAGAGAATATAGGCGGTGCACAACAATGATATATAGCAATACTTAAAATTTCTAGCAGTAAAATCAGCGATAAAAGGAAAAGCTGTAGCTATTCATCGAATGTAACATGTGGTGTGGGACACGTGCTGAAAGGTCGATGCCCTTCACCCGGATTTTATTTGATTCTCTTCCTTCCCATTCTTCCATAGATACACTCGCTTACTTTAAAAACTTCATAGACATCTAATAGGATATATAAGTTTTTTTATTCAAATTATGTCAATATTACGAAAGTTTAGAAAAACATACAGGTTTAACGGATCATCTTACGTCATTGTTTCTTGTCTATTGTCGTGTTTATTATGAAATTAAAAACATATATTTATTATAAAATTGGAATGTGATTGTATGCGCGCGCGCGTATATATATATGTATGCAATGAATAGTGCAGGAAATATTGTAAAATAAAATCGCATCTTCAAGTTCGATGAATTTTATCGCATCTACATTCGTAATTATAGTATTGTAATTATAGACAATTTACGTGAGAAATTTTTCAGTGCGAATGCACTTCGGTCGCTCATAATAAAAGTCACGTAAATGGTCCGCTATTAATAGGAATCAGCCACACCTATTTGTTTTGCGTTTAGAAGAGTCAAGTGCAGCCGGCTGGTCATTCGTGCCAACAATTCGTTAAAAAAATTTTTAGGCACATACAATGCACTTTTTCAAATATTACTTGATATTTTATAATTTTATAATATTAGTGAAATTGATTGATAATTTTCAAAAAATTAAAGTATAATCAAAAGAGCATATAATTGATTAAGTTACTATAATCCAGCTCAATATCGTTTCAAGGAACTGAATCATAATGTTTATCAAGCATCACGCACTTTCTTAGAATCAAATGGCAATTATGGTATACGCTATTGATGATTGATGTGCTTAGTATAGAATTATCATAATCTCTGCATATTTTTATTTACTAGATAATACTGGCATTTCAGGTACTGAATGACTCGCTATTCTAAATATAAAGTTTGTTAAACTTATACAAATTGTGTTAAATATTTTTTGCAATAAATTATTTACGATTTTTATAATACTTAATAGCATAAAATCGTTAACAGTTTTTTAATGCTTATTTAAGCAATAATATTAAATTGCTTATCAATTTAATTTGTGATATTACTCCAGCTTCAATAAACTCCTGTTTAGGAATGTGTTTCAAGTCTGACAAATAATCGATGCACAATTAACTTGAACTGGAAATTGAATGAACTCATAAGAAATATTATTGACTGAGCATTTTTTATTTATGTATGTTTATATAGATTGATTTTTTTCGAAATTCGTATTATACGTACATATATGTATATGTCACACACACGCATACACACACACACACACACACACACACATGTTTTATATGTATATATATGTATTTATGTATACACATATATATACATATATATATATATATTTAATAATATTTGATAATAATCGATTTATCGTGCGAAAGTAGAGTTATCGTCTCATTCGAAGAAGCCAACAAATGTACCCCAGGGATTCTCGTTACTCGTTTCGCTCCTTTGTTACACAACCGACATTCTCAGCAACTCGGTCAACTATCGACCCTACCAAGAGCTCACTGTTCCCGTTCCATTTTCTTCTGTCTTCTCACACACTGTTACTCCCTCCTTCCTTCTTTGCTGCTCCCACTCTCTCTCTCTCTCTCTCTCTCTCTCTCTCTCTCTTCTTCATGATTCCCCTCGACTTCTCTATGGTACCTAGGCATGTCTCTTTCCATTACTTGCTCCGTTCACTCATCTTCCTTCGCCGCATCTTTTTTATTTCTTTCGCTCTCTTTTTATCACTTTCAGTTCCAATTCTTTTCATTTCTCTCCCCGCCTCAATTTTGTCTCTTGTCTGTTTTCATCAATATCACTATTCTTTTCTCACTCTATCTATTAATCAATTTTTTCTATTTATCCTGTTATCCTATTTGTTTTCTTCCATTCTATTTTAAACATTTTTATTCGTCATTCTCTTTTTTTTCTTCTTTAATTATTTTGTCATGTTCTTTTGTCTCTATTTTATTACCGAGACTATTTCTTTCGCACTTGACAAAGTGGAAGCCCACGTGCTTCTAGTACCTTAATCACATGAGGGTAGGACACGTGGTATTATACAATAATAGGAATAGAAAGACGTGTATTTTCCACGTTAGTCTAACAAAATACTAAGTAAAACAAATCTCAAGTCTCATTTATCTTAAATATATATATATATATATATCGTAAAAAAGAATATATTTATTTCAAATATAACATATAAATAGGAAATGGTACATAACATTTTCTTCTGTATAATAATTCATGAAAGAAAAGACAAAACAATTTCGTGAAGAAATAACAATAATATATACAAACATATGCACATAATATTTTCTTTAACTTCATTGAGATCATGTATACGAATAAAATGCACATTGCGGAAATGTTGGCGAAATATTTGTCAGGTTTATCTGATTTATATTTGTCTTAACCCTCCACCGGTAATGTTGAACTTTAAGGGCTGTACAGTGTATTTACGAATTCTAGTTGATAAAATCTAAAAAATTAATAAAATACAATTCAATTTTTATAATAGTTAAAACTCGCTGTTAAAGTTTTCGCAAGTATGTAAGAATTTGTTTAAATTTTTATACAGGAACAATATAAAAATTTGCATTGAAGTTTGAAGCTCTAACAATAAGTGTAGACAAAGGATGAAAATTTTATATTACCGACGGAGAAATGATGAATTATATCCATCTCAAAACTGAGATACTTTCTTTGTAAAAAAAATTACAAATTAAATTCCATATTATACTGTTACAGTCTGAATCCGAGTATATACTATCTCTATTTATTTAAATTTTTTAAGCTGTTAATGCCCATTACTTAATATATATGAAAAATATTAATCTTTAATTTTAAAAAATTCGATCGAATTGATGAGAAAGAATAAACAAGAACTCGCTTCAGAAAGTTCGGGAACATTATGTATTACAAAATCACGACGAGTCGGGCATTCCGATTACGACACTCCGAGGAAGAACTGCGAAGACCGATAAGGAAAGAAAGAATACGAGGAAAAGAAAAAAAAAGATAAGTAACAGCAGAGGTGAACGGGACAAATCCATGTGAAGATTTGCACGAGTGTGCTTACGTAAGCATGCGTGTAGATAAGAACGTGCTTATCTAAGGAACGTCGCCATGCGCGAGTAACCGCGTGCCGAAGTATGAAATATCATAACGGTGTGATTTCCAAGAGACAAAATATATCTTTAGTATGGGACGATTTTGATGAAAGAGGAAGTCAAATCGTGTATGTACAATGTATGTACGCGCGCGCATCAATATACGTATATGAACATGTGTGTGTGAGTGTTCACTAATTCCTCTCTTTTCCACTCTTTTAGCATATATTTGTATTTAATAAATAAAGTCTCGCGATTAATTTTTATTCTTATTTTTCGTAACTGCATTAATGAAAATAATAAGTATATCAATATGTAATAGATGTAGGAAAGAACAATAGAGAGTACGCGGTGTTAAGGACAACGAAAAATATCATAAGGTCGTATGAGTAATTAAAGGTTTAATATAGAGATGAAACGTAATATATGTAGTTGGCGCAACAGAGTTGCGTACACAGAAAAATATTCTATTGCTAATTGTAAGAAAAGTGATTACAGAATTTATTTTCAATAAATTTAATTTCTTTCTTTCGAGTAATGGTTATATCTTTAACAAAGAATATTTTTTTGATAATAATCTTAAAATATATATATTACAAATTTTTAAAAAATTCATTACTAATATGTACTCCAAACAAGAATTTATCTTTTTTTGAAGAATATTTGATAAAATTGATCGAAGAAATGACTTTGTATAATAAGCAAATTGAATTTGTTTTAATTTAATTTAATAATTTAATAATTGATTGAAGTATTAAACTTTTTAGGGGGATTCAGAAGATATTTTAAATTTGATGTTTTTTTGTGATGAACTTCTAATAGATTTACATAGACTTACTTACATAGACATGCGATATATGAACTTTTGAAATCAATACTTGAAATAAAAGTAATTTAATTATTTGCGTGCAGTATGTATTTTTTTGTGTATAGGTTTATTTACTGTTGTTACATTTTTTACACATCAAAAAAAATATACTTCAGAAAAAACAGTTGACTATTTTCTTAGTTCCTGTATCGATAATCTCGATATTATTTGACATACATATATTACTGTTTTTTTTTTCACTAATTCATTTTTAATTTATTGCTTCTTATCTATTTTAATTTACTCCGATATTTTATCATTTATATTTCTTTGATTTTATTTCATCTTAATTTCAATTTCACTCAATATTATTCTGTAATAAGTATTAATACTCTAAATTTTAATTATTTCAGATAGTTATTAATAATTAATAGAAAAACGATATATCTATTTTGTCAAGTTTCCACAGCATCTATCTTGGCTTGATTCTTGACCTAAGAAATGTACACTATAAATAATATAAATCGTGAAATTTAATCATCAAAGTTGATTATACATCTTTTTGCCTGATCAAGGGCTGTACGTTGATTATATCGGTATATCACAGCAACAGCCCTTGTATTCTGTAACTCGTTACGATAATAATATTGTTATATTGTCGTTGTGCAAGATTTTATACATGATAAAAAAGCTACGCAACGAAATATAACGATATCATTACTGTCATAACGAGTTGCAGATATATAAATGCGCAATCTCAGTTATTTAACATATCTATCATTGTAATTAGGATAATCATATTTGAAAATTAACGTATCTACTCTTATTAGATTCGTTACTAAATTCGAAATCATCTCATATCATTATTCTATAGCAAAAATAGAATATCACTTTTTATTCTAATCCCCTTTTCAATATTTTGTCTGGTATATTTAAATATCTCATTCCTGATGTAAGTGAAAAATAGGTTGTGCTCGCTCGTGTTCTCCTCTAGTTGCCTACTACATGAGGTAGGGTGATCCAATTGGGGTTCGAATAGCCCAACGTGGTGGCCTCCCCTTTGAGTTCCCGCTGCGATCAATACTCACGCCACGATGCCAAAGCCAAGCCAAGCTACCGCCGATTCTCCATACTGAGGTCTTGGTGATGCGAGAATGTCCTTGACAACGATATAAATTGCCGTCGTGAAGTCTCGCGACTGTAGAATACGGTAGAATGCAAAGGTCGTATCTAAATCTACGCTATAGACTACATTATCGTTAACTTTTCCGTAATAATATCGCGCAACTAATAGTTTATAAGTTATAAATATAGTAGAATATGAAGAGAACAAAAATCGAACATTATAATTTAATTTTGTCACGACGTGACTACGTTGGAGCGTTGCGTCACGCATGGTTCAGTATATCGCATTCACTGTCTTGCGAGGAAGAGGAAATAAAATTATCCTCTGATAACCTCTCTCTTTTTTTAAATCTCTCTCGACTATCGTGTGCATGCACAAATGTTATGCTAGATAATTATAACGAAAAAGCTTGATTTTAATAAGATAATATTTTACTAATATGCTCAAAGAGATTTCTTTCACAAGTTTTCTGTACTCTTCTAACTAGATCTTCTTTCCTGGATTCTCCACGATTATTCGAGCCGCATATGTTTCAAAAGTAGAATAATAAAAAGAAAAAAAAGAAAATTTTTACCGCGCAACATATTCTTTTTGAGTCACCCTATATATGTATATACGCGCACGCGCATCTATCGAGCAACGGGAAGCTCCCATCCGCAAACGAGCGCGCGAACACACATACGCATACAAATATCCGATCCAAGCGTACAAAGAGCGCGCGCGCGCACACACACACACACACACACACACACACACACACAACAACAACACACACACACGTAACGACGCGCAGAGACGACAAAGAAAGAGCCCTAGCGACCAGCAATGCGGCAACAGCGAGCGCCTGCGCGTCACTCTATGTGAGTCAAGGACGACACGTGCGGCTACGAACGACCTACTTATATCTCTGTCGCTTCGTGCGCGATCGCTTCGATACACGAACTTTCCCGAGCGCAGAAATAGGACGGTCGGCGAGTCCCGACATTTTACGGATCAGTCTAACCCTTCCTCTTTTCCCACCTTCCAATCGTACCATGCCGCGATTAAACGCTACCGCTATCAGATCGCCTTAACCCTTTCGAATGCCTCGCTATCATTACAGTTAACGTTCGATTCTATTAAGTTTTTGCACTCGGATGTAAAATTTATTTTTCTTTTTCTTTTGTAAATTGCATACACATAAATACTACATATAGTAAATATGTGTGTGTGTGTGTGTGTGAGTATATATTTATATGCAAGATAATAAATCCCACATTCGACATGTAGCTTACACGTATACATACGCTTATATACATATATGCGTACGTGCATATGTATACATGTTCGAACATGCGTTGCACGCAAGTAGATAAATATAGAATAAATATTTAAAATATATTTATTTAGAAGAAGTAATATTTTTTTCTATTTTAAATTCAGATATACTGAGAGTAAGATTATTCGATTACACATACAATTGCAGTAATTCATTGAGTGATCGAGTTTAACAAAAATTTTCGTAAAATAATTGTTCGAATATAAGAATAGATAGTATCAATTTATGTCACTTTCGTTTAATTATTTAATTATTAAATAATGTTAATTGTTTGTTAGCTTCATCGCTCATTCAGCAACCATTGAGCGTTACATAACACGAGATAATAAAGCATTTCTCTCTCTCTCTCTCTCTCTCTCTCTCTCTCTGTCTAGTAAAAAAAACACGTATTGTCGGAACGGTTGATCATGGAAAACCAAATACATATTCCACAATTAATTTTTAAGAAAAAACATCACAAAAAGTAATACGATATCCAAATGTTTTCGACATAGGTACACATTTTACCGTATTACTATTTTCATTATCAATCATCTTTGATGTGGTTAAGTTTTGTTTTGAATTTTACGTTAAATTAAGTTTATTTTTGTAAATTTAGTTTCAAGGAGAATAATACATACATCACACACTTTAACTGTTCATTACGGAAATACTTTTCCTTTTTAATTATTATAAACGTTATTCATATTGAAATCGTTTTTCTTATCGATTAATTGCTACACGTATTGCTATACATAGAATAATTAAAATTTAGATATTCTTAAATATAAATAGAGATCAACATGAGGATTCCACGTTTAGGGAGTGGCGGAAATCTCGACAGCCGGGGCCGCGGCCGTCGAGATGCCCTAGATGCAGAACCAGGCAAGATCGATAGAAAAATGGGTCAAAGGTTCGGCCACCGCCTTTGCTATTAAATGATCGCAAGCGTTTTGCGATAAATTGAAAGGATTTAGGAAGATATAGGAATGGTGAGAAAAAAATAAAACATGCAAAATTATCTTCTTTTATTCTCGAATCATTACGTGAAAAGCATATATTGATAAAATAAAATTATAAATTATTTCGTCACGAGTAAGCATGCAAAATTTTTATTTTCCATTATAGTTACAGATTTAACGAATGTGATTAAAATAAATTTTTCACATTCGATACGAACGATGTGTATGAATTAGATTAGAAAACAGAAAGAATATACATATATATATTAAATTTTTCATGAGAAGAGCAGTGTGATTTTTAAAATACACGACTACGGGGGAAAAAAAAATACGACATAGAATTTAAATGGAAAAATTGACTTTTTTGTTGATAAATATCACGTCGCATTACACGCACACATATATATATATATATATATATATATATATACAATAAATGTACGATATATTATATATACGATGGTGGATAATACATATAAATATATTATAAATCGAATATGATATATTGAAAAATAAAAGTAGAGAAAATCTTATAGAGAGGATTGCCGGTATTCTATTTCAAAATTCTGCAAAGGATGTAAATACAACATCTAATCTTGTCTATGATGCGATACAAGTTTTACATAACCAATCAATCTAGTGACTCGAATGTACGCATGGCCGCATAGGATACGATTGGCCCATAGGAGATAGAGGATCGTAGCACTATTCGCAGCAGTCCGCCTTTGGAGTCCAAAGGCGAACCGTACAGCTCGATCTTCCGCTGTTTCTTTCCGTTCCCACCCTAAGCGGCATAAGTAGCGGGTTCTCGCGCGGCCAGGGCGGCCAGCCGTTTCTCGCAGTTTCTCGCAGTTTCTCGCAATTTCTGTTCGGCTGTTGTCATAGAATCGTACTGACGAGAGTGAATCTATGTCCACGTACGATATACACGCGTTAACGATATATACGCTGATACACGCCGCCCATACATAGCTCGCCGAGGATGGAAATATTGCGCGAGCGCGTGCAAAATGTGAAAAGCGCGCTCGCGCTCTCTCGTATATAACGATGCGCGTGTATAGGAACACTAGGAACCGTATAGGAACGGAGAGGGAGTGAAGAAGGAAAGAAAGGGGAGGCGGGCAAGCCGCCAAGTGTGCAACATTTCGCGCGCGCATTTAGCGTGTGTCTGTACGCCTGTCAGCCAATGGCGACCCAAGTAGCAACGGCGTCCGACCAATGGTAGCAAGCGACTGTCCTCTTGCGAATGCGCGCCATTGTCATCGCCGGATGCGGCCGATCGTGGTGAATGGTGGGGTAAAGACTGAGAGTGCGGTACGGGCTACGCGCTCGAGCGCATTCTCGTTCGTCAGAGCTCGTTCTCGGATTCGGTTGTGTTTCGCCGTTCGCGTCAGTCTTGATCCGTACAAGTTCTATCCGTCGGCGCCTAACGTTTTCGAATGGCCGTTTTACGCGTGCGAGAAAATCGATTCACCATCCATCCATTTTGGACAGAAAACTAACGGAAGAGTATTTACAGTATTTTTCTTTGGAGTTTTCCAAAAATCTATTTTTCGAAGACTCGAAAGAAAAAGTGCGGATATTAATACTGAGTTCTCTGGATTCTTCGCTGGAAGGAAATCCAGTAGAATCTATTTAATCAACATTGCACCAGCATACGTACCCAAGACTAGCTTCCCGAAACTTATCTGTTTTATTTTAGTAACGAGAGAGCTGGATCTCTCTTATAGTTTGGCTTTACTCTTGCCTAATTATTTACTTGTCTAATTATCAAGAGGAATTAATATTTTCAAAAAACAATCAAGATCATGAAAAGAAAACCTAGTATACTAAAGAAAAAATTAAAAATAAAAGTAAATCGAAAAACGGGAAGCCGAGAAGGTAACATTGTGTCGTAAAGATACAAACGTCCATTTTAAAAGAAGAGGAACCAACAGAAATAGGCGCCGCCTATACGAGTAATGTTGCACGAATCGCAATTTCTGCGTGCGTGGCGTGACCGGAAGCAAGACTCGTGCTTGACTTGAATCGTGCCGATTACGCGCTCGACCTCGTACATATTTTTGGATTTGATTTTTTCCTGTGTGTGAGTATCAAGATGATTTGTCAGTCGACGAAAGAAATTCTGTTCTCAAGATTGAAGGGGAAAAAAGAAGAGAGATTTAACGCGCGCGAGAAACAGAGAGAGAGAGAGAGAGAGATATCACCGTACTTGCCTCCTTCTCTTTGCTTGTGAAAGCAGAACTCAGGGGAAAAAAAAATACGCGACCCATTGATTGCGACTGACCTATTTACCGCAACCTTTGGACTCTTTCTTTCTTTTTTTCCCCTCTCTTTCCATCTCTACTTCCCGCGCAAGTCTGGTATCATCGAACATTTCCGCTCAAAGATCGCGCAATCAGTGCAGGCAGTGCAGTGAATAGAGATCTAGCAATCTATCTTTGTGGATTTTGTTTTACGAATGCTCGGAACTGTATTATGAGAAAGGCTGAAAGCTATTTTAATGACAGCTTTCCTTCATTTTTCGGATTATTGATTGACGATTACAATTTTTCAATTTTGCAAATCTTAAGTACAATTAATGTTGTTTTTAAGCTTCACATTTCGTACTTTGTGAGTTTCTTCGCGAATTTCTCATTTTACAAATCGTATATATATATATATATAAAATCTATGAATTAATTTTTAATATTTGGACCGTATTCTAAAATGTTTCCATTTTTTATGTGCACGCAAGATTCTACTCTCCTATTATAGATGAAATTTATTTCTATTTTCGCATGTGTATTACAATAAAAAGAAATTCGAAGAAAAGTAACAGACGGGAAAAGGCGGAAAGAAAATGAAAAAAAAAATGGTGGTCCATCATTGGTGCCGTGTGTTCGCGATCCTTCTCTCGTTCTCTCTTTCTCTTATTTTCGCACATTGTCGCTCACTCGGTCGACAAAGATGGCGGCCCCTTCTCTCTCTTTAGTCGACTCAGCAAGAGACTCGGCGAGAGGGGCTGAACTATGTGACGCAACTGTCGTTGTCACGTGACCGCGCTGTAGCTCCGACTTGCTGGGCCAGTGTGTGATCTAACGTTTGTTACGGCGGCCGACTGCAGAGAATACATATCGAAGAACGCAGCAGGAAGCAACGGAGGACGGAACGGCTCATCCCAGCTACTTTTCTTGTCTTGTGCGACAGCGCAGACTCTCGGTCGCTGGGTCAGTGGGGGTGAGAAACTGGCTTGGCTTATATGTAAAACGACAGTCAGTCTTTTTCTCTCTCCTATCGGCCCTACGACAAAGCACAATTTCATAAAATAACTAATTTTCTTTCTCTCAAATAATGGTATATCCGTTTTTGGGACACGCGCGGTAAAATTGAATCGTTAAGATCCAAAATCTTTACCGTCATTTTCTTTCGTTTTTTTTATATAAGAAAGAACGCTTAATAATAAAGAATATTCTTAACTCTATATATGAGTCTCGATAGAGGGAAATAAAAAAAATTAATTTCTTATGATATTAAAATATAGTATAGTAGTGATTAGAGGCGCAACACATTTTAAGATTCAGACTTTATTTCGAAACGCGTTTTCGCGATATTGTTATTTTCTGCAGTTCACGGATCTTCAAAATTTTATATTCCATGATCCTGATATATAAAAAATGAATATATGGTAATCATTGCCACAAATAGGTTACTATTTATACCCCTTTACTCACAACTTTCAAACTCTTCAATCAATATTATAAAATCGAGGCATGAGGATGAGAACCAGGGTCGAACTCGAGAACGTTCGACTTGGAATCGATTACTTTTACAACTCATGGAACAACTCATTGCTCCATTGACATATTTCTTTGAAATTTTATAGATTCATTTTAGATTCTTATTTTATGAATTAATAAATCTTTAGTTTCACATAACATACTATATTTTTTATTCAATTTTGCTGTACACGTTGTTTATATCTTTAAATACTCGATAAAGTATAATGATATATCAAATTAATATTAAAAATCTTTGATTCTGATGATATTTGAATTCTTTTTAACTCTATAATACACGTATACTTTATTCTTTCATTTTGAAAATTTTCTATTTCTTAACTTCCATCCGTAATCTTAGATCCGTGGTTTCGCAGATTATCGAATTCACGATTTAACGTTCACAATTCGACGTAGTACGGACTCAACGGTGAAAGCCGTGTTCCCCCAGCTGTGACAGACAATATTAGAGGCTCTGGGATCACGGAAAACACTGAGAGAGTACCGGCCATACTTCAGTGATTTTTCTCGACATTGCTTCAATTTGATATATATTGCAATTCTTACATTAGCAAATTGAAATATGTGCGTTCTGCGGAATGCTACGATTCATTCGATATGTTGTATGTATACTTGAATTTACAAATTATTTTAAGTGCATAATTGTATGTATTTCGAATTTTTTACTATCACTACATTTCGTCCATAATTTTATAAAGCGTTTTATGAGGGCTTCTTTTGAAGTGAAATTATTGTGTTTGGGAAAAAATGATTTTTAATAGTTTTGGAAACGCATATGGATTTTATTATACATGATACACACACACACACACACACACACACACACACACACACACACACACATATAGACATAAAATATAGACATATGTATATACGTGTATGCAATTATTTATTTTTTAAATTATTTTTTATTATCAGCGGTACTAAATGTCAAGTAACTAAAATATTGATAAATTACGTAATTTAATTTAAGTTCCGCCTACATACGGAGTTAGTGTTGTCCAAATACGTTGTTGGACTCTGTAATCACGCAAGATCCCAGGCTTAGGTCGCCGTTCACCTCCTTGTCGCGTACTATACTTTCTAA
The DNA here is from genome assembly GCF_000204515.1 of Acromyrmex echinatior. Next base: position 158,921 of record NW_011626816.1, on the reverse strand, counting down.
AGCTGCTTACTTTCGTAACTCTGCAAATACCGGCTGTCGCAGATTTTTTTTCCGACTGGCCGGGAAACTAACTAGATCGACATGACGTTTTCACATATTTTTCCCGCACTTAATTCTTTTTCATTATACAGCGATCGATTAAGAAATCTCAATCAATACGTATATGTATATCCTTTTTTAAAAATTTTGTTTTTTTTTTCGTTTTTTTTATCACATTTATGAATTTACTGACGTATGATTCTTAATTTATATCATAAATTTAATTTCCATTTTTATTTACCAAAGTTCTTTATTTACAGCTAAAATGTTTTAAAAATTGTATTGACATATATCTATTCAAACTTGTAATTATTATCTATTTTATATATGTATTCCAGCAAAATTATAAAAATAAATAAAACTTTCGCATTGTTAATATACTTCTATATAAATCACTTATTTGTACATAATAATTTTTTCTATAAGATATTATCGAATCTTTTTAATTCAGCCAGATATTTATTTCAGCTATTATTTTAATAGAATCCGTTAGTTGGAAATGCATTCGTACACGCATATTAATTGCATCATGTGCAACTCATGTATATTTATAATTTTTGTAGCCTTACTATTTACAAAGGACATATCAATATTTTTTTTCTAGATCTATAAAGTTCTAAGAGTTGGAGTCGATAATCTAATTTTTAATTATGATATCGACGACTAACATTGCAAATATATCCAATTCTTTTCAGCATAATACAATTCAGCATAATACAATTATTAATGAATAATTACTTGCGATGTTAGAAATTGTTAATCAAACGAACGATAAATCATATAAACTAGTAATTTACATGTTACAATAAAAATTTTAATTCTTAAACGTACACTTATACATGCAAATGTTACTCGGAACAGAATATTTCGTAGAAATGGACTAAAAGCTAAAGTCTCAATATTGATATTTCGGTGTTGATAAGAGATTATCAAGTTTAAATAGCGAAAATATAGTTTTGTTACTCTTCTTACTATTTCTTCTTGTTCAATTTTATTCTTTAGAGTATATATTTTCAGAAATATACTTTAAGAGAAACATCATGTATAGCTACATCATGTATAGCTATGTATTATTTTACATTCGAGTAAAGTAGCGCTTTGCGTTAATCATACTCTGACTAGTATCTGAATGTGTTACGCAAGGCAATGGTGTCCATGAATTGTACGCAGAAATAGACATATTTGAACACTATTTACAATATATATTTCATTAACAAAATTTTGAAAATTAATTATGAAGAAATCTATTATTCATTATCTTATTTTTATCATTATAATGCAATATGGCCGATGTAAATATTATATAAGATCTAGGTGACAGAAAGGAAATAATTGATTTTAGGGATGGCAAAGGATAAACAAAAAGGAAGAAAAAAAAGTGAAGGAAGAAAAGAAAATGGGACAAATTTGCTTTGTTCAAAAATTATCAAAATTATGATTTCGATTATTATGTCTACTTATTAACGAGAGAGAAAAAGGGAGAATAAAAGTCTCCTATAATATTAGCAAATTTAGTAACAGGACTATTGCGAAAATAATGTATCACGTTGTGTTAATAATTATACAAAAATTTTCGATTTTAATTTATCTATACTAACAAATTAAAAGAAGAAATTATGCGAACGTAAGACAAATGTTAAAAATTACAATTTTCTTACGCAACGTTACATTGCACTCTTTCATATAGATGGTCGAAATATTTCCGTTTTTATTTCAGATCATATATCGTACTCAGATTCTATCCTCGCTATCTAATTTTACTCGCTGGCCCTGATATTGCATCGTTTTGCTTCATCGCGTCATACTTGATTTCAAGAAAGTACTTTAGCTATCCGTAAAAACTAAACAAACCAAGTTTTCACAGCTGCGATTGACAGAATAGAGATTAAATATATTCTCGCAATTATATTATTCAGTGATTAAGTTTTTTTAACGTCATTTTTTTCAGCCGTTTTAAATTTTTCTTCAAGTGTTAATTATAATACTATGCCATATGAAACTTTAGTATGCACTTTTTTTACATTAAATTTACTTTCTATATCATTTAAATAGCCGTAATCTGACAGAGGTCAATAATTACCAATTATATTATCAAATAAAAGAATTTTTCAAAAATATTACCGAGTCGACGCCAATGGCGCGGATGACATCATTGCGAAACAGTTGGCTCGTGGGGCAGAGAGACAGCGGTAAAGACCATGGATCAAGAAGGAGGAGGTAGAGGTGAAGCATATGATGTTAGAGAAGAACGGAGTCAACGGAGACGACAAAGATGAAACGAATAGAAAGAAAAGGAGAGACATGAAAGATACAAGCGCGCGCGCGCGCGCGCGAAAGAGAGACAGAGACAGAGAGAGAGAGAGAGAGAGAGAGAAAGAGAGCGCAGTCACGATGAAGCGAAATGGTACCGTGATATGAGCATGTAGTGAATCTGCCAATTGGAGGGGATAGAAGAAGGAGAGCGAAAGGGGGGTAGCTAGGCCTTGAAGAAACTAAGCGGATAAAGGCACGCATCGTTTATGAACGGAACTCTAGTCAGCTGAAGTCAGCACGGTTATTTCTCGAGCTGAAGTCAGCGTACCTTTCTTTGTAGAATGCATAAAGTCTGAAAAGAACTCATATTTTATGTATACATAGATTGGGTCGCTTGGTTATTACGTAATGAGGATATTTCATACATCTGAATATTAATAAATACTGATTTTTTGCGAAGATATAAATAACGAAGATAGAATATAATGATGGGAAAGTATATAATAAGTTTGTGTGAATGATTAATAATAAGTAGATACGATTTTCTGAGTACATAATTCATTTATCGTCAATACATACGCATGCATGCATGCGTGCGTGTGTATGCGTGCGTGTGCGTGTACGCGCGTATAATGAAATAATCGTATCATTTCTCATAAGTAAAGTAAGTAAAGTAGGTTAAATTGAATAGGAAAGTCTGACGGGTGTAAGCGCGTGACAAAGACAACCTAGCGTTACGCGCCGATTGCTACGCGCATGGCGAGGCATCAAGTGAGCATTGAGAGGAGCATGCTTGTAGCGAATGAATGCGTAATGCTGTCTCTTGTCATTGAATCGCGTGGACGCACAGCCATTTGCAAATCTTAATTAATTTCTTATTAATTATTTTTCTTTTTACCGCAAAATAATTTTTCTATTCAATTTCAGTATGTACAAATATATCGTTATTGCATGCGTGTGAGTGCATAGACTAGTAGGTTGCGTAATTGACGATGATATCAATTATTAGGCAGTCTACTCGAAGCATAGGCAACCTCGAGTCAACGGCAACCTCGCATTCGCCAATATCAATATTACTTTGCTTCGGTCGATCGCGCGTATATGTATATGGTATACTTTTCGAACAAAAAAAAGATAAATATTTTTTTGAAGACAACAATTATCTTTTATCCTATATTTCAAGTATCTTTTACAAAAAAAAAAAAGAAGAAAGATTCGAGTCTTCCGATATTTTTAATGAAAACATACATGGAAGGAGAACAGAGGATAGCATCTTCTTTTTCATCCATTTCCGTTCTACCGATCCTTTACGGTATTCGTCCTGTTCAGCCAAAAGCCCACCCCGACTTTCACCCTCACCCACCATTCTCAAACGACTCCATGGCCGAAGATGGCCGCTGAGGTCATCGTTAAACCACGCCCTGCGAAACGAAGCTTTCTGCTAGAAGAACTGTCGGGGGAGGATCAAGACAACAACTCAAGGACAACAAGCGCCGCTCCTACGGGAAGCGTACTGACCGACACTCGCGTTCCTCTCTTCCCGGAAATTGTGAACGCACGAGCGGGCTGATTTGCGCGTCATGGCGCATGATGTAGGAAAATTACTGGTCATCGTACATGGAAACGATTAAGTGTTTCCTCATCCCGATTCTCCGTAAAATATTATAAAAGATATGCGAATACAGATACACTTTGGAAATTTGCGTTAATTCTCATTTCGATAGACGATTGACGAATTGAAATATCAAAATCTTGTGAAAGGCAAAATAACATGCCACGAAATAATTATGCCACGAAAGCAATCACACGAAATACGATACATAATTATAATTCAAAGGCATCTATAATGTGATATACAAATTAATTTAAATCTCTGCGCGCCCAAATTATCTCTCTTATCAATGCAAAACAATTATTTAAATGCGAGTTAAAAAAATATTTCTCCTCTTCAGAAAAGAAAGATATATATCCTTTGAAATTATTTTTAATTAAAAAGAAGAGAAAAAAATAAACGGATTGTCATGAAAATCATCAATTCTTCTCATTCTTTTTTGTTGTTTTCCTATCATTCCTTTCTCCCGTCCTCTTCTCTCCCCTCTCTTCCTCCAATCTTGCTGATCCGGCATTTGCGGCAAACTAACTTACGTAAGAGATGTACTTAAGAACCTACCTACTGCTTATTCAAAGGACCAAGGTAAACCGGTAGACAGGTAACCAGGCAGGCAGATTAGTAGGCAGGTAGATGAGTGGGTAGGTGGGCACACGTTGCGCGCATGCTCTCGACCAAACCTGCCATACAGATTCGAACAACGGAAATATCAATATTCTGCTTTTTCCTTGCCCCTCAAGTTACCTCCATCTTCTCTGAAAGTTGATTTCTTACGGTCGGCCTTTTTGGCTGGTTCCGACCGAGCAGGAAGAAAACATTCAGAGTCCTGGAAAGATCATAGATTGGTTCTCACGCTCAATGACATAACTAATGTGGTACTGGATGATTAATCTAATTGGTTCTTGGCTTCATGAAAACAAGATATAACAAGAATCCCAAGATATAGTCGAAGATAGTTGAAGAAGTTAGTTAGTTTTGCAGTCGAAGAATCTCCTCCCATACAGCACATTATTTCGTGAGATGTTCTAAAGACATTTTCAGAAAACTTCCTTACGTTCTAATGTTCTAAGACGTTATCCCTTCGATAACGTGTATTAACACTGCATTAGCTTGTGTGTAAGGAGATTCAAATTAATCAGTCTGCAAAAATATCTATCTACTGTAAAAAATCTTTAACATTTCTCATGGCATAGAAATGTCCAATGTTAGAATAGAAAAACGAACGAGATGAAAGTCGGAAAATTTGCAAACTGAGAAACTTGACGGATAAATTTATGTAATTATCTGTATATATGCATTGGCCCAGTTTGCAAAGGGGTTGATGAAAGGAGGAACGTGAAGGAAGAAGAGATTGGAGGCGTAAATCTGTGTCACTGCACACGCGCGCTGTTCGCACATTCTTCGTTGTTTTTGGCCCTCTTATTAAACGCGGAATAGTAGAATATTCACAATTTTATCATTTATATATAATATAAAATTGCATTGAATTTCATCAATAGATCTTGAAGAGAAATAATTTTAGTTTTTGTCTTCAATTCAAATTATTTTGTAATTTTATAATTTATTACGAATTTCAATAGTTGTAATACTTACTAGTTTTACAATTTATTGAATTATTGCCAATTCCAATAAAGATATTTTTTATTTTCACGATCTAAATCGTAGTTTTTTATATAATTTTTTTAATTATATGTACTCTCCAAGAATCTACAAAAATATAATAGGTACCGAAAAATTATCTCTTTTTGTATATTATTTATTATACTATAATCTCACAAAATTATTATTTTATTAATTTCTTCAAATATTTATTTGTAATAAATATTACATTAATTTTTTCCAATTTTTTTTCTTTTCATTAATTTCACTCCTTCACTTTTATTTTTACTAATCGTAGTAAATTATAAACAACAAATATAATTAAAATATGTGGGGCACCCGGTATACAGGAAACACCAGCGTGCTACTTACTCTCTTATATAGTGTATATCTATGTCGTAACTATCATAAAGCAACGTAAATTACGTTGTGTCATTCAATCGCATGATCAATAAAATATAGTAAAATATTTCTGCAGCAAAATATAATAACTTATTGTAAAATAATAATCTAAATACATTTTTCCATTATTCTTAAAAATGTCTAGCATCGTATACTTTTGCTATACACGCGAGTTGTTTACTACAAGCAGCAATAGTAATTACGCACGAGCGTAAGAAAACACCTTTCCGCGTTAAATGGTCGCATCTTATTAATCTTACCATGCGTTTGCACTATAATTATCATTTATATAAAATACACATTCACAATATAATTCTTGTTACATTGAAGAAATTACTATTATATAATGATGTAATTAATTTTTATTACATTTCTATCTTGCATAATAATTTAATAGTGCTAATATGAATACTTATCAAGATAAAGTTTTATTATTATCTTCTTTATTACAATATTTTATTATAAAAGATGTAGATATTTTATTATAAAATAAACCGTGGAGAAATTATACATACACACACACACACATAAAATATATATAAAATATATATAAAATATATGAAATTAAATAGAGAGCCGAAGAGACAAAAATTATTATATTAAAAACTTTAGGGCTTACACATACTTATTTATTGATATACAATATTTACTGCTTTTCTATTGCTTACGCATATATTTATAACTCTTATGCGTCAATAATCATTTTGTGTAAAGCGCAAAAAGAACGTCGGCAATTATTTTATCGTCATAACCGACTGCGAATTATAGTTACTCAGTAATTGTTACTCGGTGTACGTTATGCAAGCACGGATGCTTATGATTTTCTAGTACGCGAGTTCTCATCCGCTATATTCAATCGTATGATTAGAAACGCACATTTATTGAAGATCATATTTTATTAAATAAAATTAAAACAATATAATGACTTTCAGAACAAAGTCAAAAATATTGTATATTGTAGTTACATACAGGAGCAAAAAAGTTAATTCGCAAGATGTACGTGCAAATGTATACTAAACAATTTTTGTGTACATAAGACGATAGACTTTTCGATCTTATATTAAATCATCATCAGTATATTTATATAAATTTTTAAATTATAACAGTGCTTAGATATTATTATATCAACATAAAGATCAAGTATCGTGATTCGTTAATGTAGTTTTTTGCAAAAATCTTCGTCCTATTTAATTTGAATAACTTGTCACGAATTTCCTTTCCTTGTTGGCAAAGTAATACAGTATACTATCCATTAACATCTTTTTTAATACAGCAAGAATTGCTCCTTTCTTTCTTAGAACGACGTTCGATCGAATAAGTAAGATATTTGAGAATTTGGCGAACTTAGTATCAAAATACAAAAGTCACAATTTCTGTGAGATTACTGAGATCGCTCAAATCTTCATTTATCATCGTACGGTGAAACTTCATTCGAAAGACACGTCTTATTTATCCATCTTTCTGGATGTATTAGATAAAATATCCGTCGCAAAATTGTTCAACAAGGCAAATCTTCTTATCTTCTTATCTTTTCCTATAGCGCAATACACGCGAGTTAGACACGCGCAAAGCATGCATCGAGAAAGAGAGAGGATCTTTATAATAACCGACGAGTTGCAAAAAGACGAGAGCATAATTAACCGGCCTTGTGGGCGCTCGAGAAAAAACTGCGAGCTAGATTTAGCCAACGTGTGGAGGGATTCCCCTGCCTCGGTTACGTGAACGTTAGGCTCGCCATTTTGCTTCGTCGTACTATACTCCCATTCGATACCGGCTCGTCTCGTGTTTCGACCTTCGGACGTTGTCGGAAAAAAGAGCCATTGTCAGACTGTTCTTCGTCGTCGAGGAGATCGAAGGAAACGCAAGAGTAGGGATAGGGAAGAGTGCGAACAGGGAAAATAATGCCGTAGGAATATAATGGAATGTCGGAGAAATGTATAACGATGAAAAGAGCTAGAATCGCCGTCTTTCCGATTCTCTTTCCTACTGTTTTTATAATCTATTCGATCTATCTTTGCCTATTTTTCTTTAGCCTATTTTTATTTTTAAATAGAGATGACAGATATAAAGATCTTTGATAAATAAAAATTGTCGCATATTTACATCATCGCTTGTATTATGCTGATAAAAAATCAAAATTAATCGTCGTAATATTCATTCTTCTTATATTCATTTTATATGCACGTTTGTTGTCCATTGTCTCTCTTCTATATGTAATTTTTTTATCATTATCAAGCGACATTTACTAAACTTTCTTTGATGATCACAACCGATGATACGTTTATAATGTTCGATAGGACAACGATTGGTCTTTATTTTGCTGAACGAGCGCGAGCGGTGGCACGCGAACATTGCGTGCATTTTTGCGATTGCAGGTGCACAGTATTTACGAGTCTCCTTGAGAGTCCAACGCTATGCGGAAGTACATCGGAAGTGTAATGAAAGTGCGTGAAACACGAACTTTTTGGCGGCAGTGGGCGATTTCGCATAACTACTGACTTACAATCTCGAATCTTATTTATTATTCCAATATCAGTTATCCAATGTTTAGCTGATCTAGCGTTATAAATCATAAATCTTGTCGGTTACTCGCATAATATCGCATAATGATTTATATACACTGCGTTCACTTGATAATTATCAAATTGTCAGATATATATATATATGTATATGCGCTCACGTCGGAAATATCGAGATTTTAAATCGGGTCGGGTCTGAGCCTTTACCTAGATTCTCTCCACCAGGCCACTACCTATATAACCAACCTCAGTCGCAAACCAGGCCCTACGTCACAAAGCGTACGCGCGTGTTACGTATATATGTACGCATATGTGTAGATACGTGATACGTGAATATACTTGATAGATATATGTATACGCCTAACGTTTCTCGGTTGCGCCGTGCCGCGTGTGTACGCGCGCGGGCGCACAGGCTGTTGCGTAACGCTGCGGAGTCATGCGATAGGGATAGATCCGCCGCTGCGCGACGGGTTACACGGCAAATAGACGAAGATGAAACCAACGGTGGACGTACTGGGACGAGGTGGCGGACAAGAGGGACAACAGCTCAGCCTTGAAATGCTTCGTCACGAACGTCGTACACGAACGTTGGACTTGCTGCGGATTACGCGGACTCTTTCCGCGGTTCTTTCTGCGTTTTTCCCACGTCTGGCAAACATTATTTGTATGCGATATGTAAAGCGTATAAGGAGAGACAGAAAGAGAGAGAGAGAGAGAGAGAGAGAGAGAACTTTATCCAAATCAAAATCCATTTCAAAATATCCAAATATATAATATATTTAAATATATAAAATATATTTAACTCTAAGCTTTCTTTCTGATAATATGCAGATGAGATACAGCGCACACACACATGCACACACAAGCGCGCGCGCGCGCACACACACACACACACACACACACACCACACACACACATACATCCAATGAAATCAAATATTGATTCGATGTATACGAAAATATATATAATAAAGTAGGTTACTAGGCAAAACCTAGTTTTCAGTCTGAAATATTTCTAGCTACAGACACTTTAAACCTCGAGAGAAACTTTCCAGTTGAAATATTCATTAATCTTTTGCAGCACAACTCTTTTCGATATTCTCAATTTAATTTATTTGTTGTATTTTTCCGTAGATTAGTAAGTATTAACAATATTGATGTAATTTTGCTTTATTTTAGTTCAGTGAGTCAGTTAAATCAGTTAAATCAAATTATTTTAGATTGTTAACATTATATTACCTTCTTCAACATTTGGTTTTTACATTTTATTTGAAAAATTTTTGGCATTATATTGAAAAACATTCTTTTAAAATACATTATTCTTTTCAATCTTATTTTTTGTTTTAGAAGAATAATATTTTCGACAAATACTAACAATTTTTTAAATAATATGTAAAAGACAAATCACACATCTGTATAATATATGTATAATTAATTACACGTACGACACGATATTCCTGTAACATGAAAAAAGCGGCTGGTAAAATTTACCAAGATTTGTGTACCGTCCCTATAACCGGATGGCTAGACTAGACAATCAGGAAACGGAAACGGCTGAGGCGAATTATTAAGAAAGCAGAGCGGAAGAAGCCTAGCCGACCCTATCAACGCAACGGACGGATTGAGAGCAAGAGAAGGATTACGAAGTAAGATAGCAAAGGGGAAGAAGAAAAAAAGGAAGGTACTCAGCTTCGACCTCTTGGTAGGCCTCGATCGATGCCGTTGCTATGGCAACCAGACCGGCACCGTGGTGCTCCACTACTGATTATTTATGTCAAAGATGCCCCTTCCTCCACCCACTCCAAGCAACCTTCCAAGGCACGCAAACGCGAGCAAACTAACCCCCGGGAAGAGGGGCGAAACGCTCGCTATCCAACGGTCTACTAGTCCATCCGTGTGACACTGAAGACCAAGAAATTCCAAGAAATGGATAATTTAACTCGTGGCTAAATGAAAGAGAGATAAGAAGTATGGATGTAATCAATATAATGTGTCAAGAATAATAAATCCAATGACATAGTTCGAGACAAAAAGTTGGTTCGTTTTCTTTCTCGGAAAAAAACATACATTTTATTAATTAGATAGAGAGCTTATTATTACATACAGATTCTCGTTATTACTTTATTTTATTATTTTATTTCTAACCATAGACATTTTAATTCATAATCTCGAGAAATACAGCTGTCGTGCAATTATGAATCAATTTAATTTGAGCATGATGTTAATTCTGAAAATTGTTGTGCCTGTCACTACAATTGAAGATAAAAGAAGATAAAAAGAAAGAGGAGAGACTGTAGAGGGGAGCGAATGAAATACATAGGTTAGAAAGAGAAGAGGGTAAAGTAAATGGGATGCGCGCGAGTACACGTATATACATATACGGTACATATAACTCGTTCAAGTCTATTTACGATCTGGGACGAGTCCCTGACATTCATACCTAAATAATCAATTACAAAAATGGCATATCAAATTACAAAAAAAAAAAAAATTCTGTCAGAATAAAAACAAAACGACTGTGTCGGAAAAAAATGAATACGTCAGAAATATATTATATATGAACATAGTCATGAATGAAGTGTATATGCATTTGGATATTAATATTAGGATATCTGATTATTATTAATTACATTAATATTAAAAGCAACAGCAACGGCATGAATTAATTTGACAATGAGCCGATAAGAACGAGAGAATGATGTAAAATGACATGCACGGGGAGGATGGAATAAAGCAAGCGACTGTTCCCTGTGGGAAGGGTACTTGCGACCCAGTTTCACCCTCGCAAGGTGGCAGCAATCGATACTGCGCCTAAGGGCCGTATGAAACGCGATCGCAGTGCCGCTGCTGCGCCAAAAACAAAAATAGGGACTTACGCATGTCGCATGTTTATATGGAATGACCCATGGAAAGGCGTAATTTATTTTCGGAATTCATTATCGTTTAAGTCATTTTAATTTGGCATTTAAGATTCCAACTCTGTCTCTCATCTGCACACCGCAGCCATATTGAATCATGATGTCAGAAACGAAAAATCATATGAATCATTTCCTCTTGCATTAATTTACTTATACATTGAAATAAATTAACTTTCTCGCATATCGCTACGTTATAAGGTTCAATAGCACAAAATGATTAAATATTCCTTTCTCATTATGTGGATTATAACAAGTATATAGCTGTAAATCTTGATTTGTAAAATCCATTTTCATTCAACTTCGTAAGTCAACTTTGTAAATCGAATTATACACACACACACACACACACACACACGTGTGTGTGTGTGTGTGTATACATGATAAATATAAGCGAATTTTTTCGGTATTTATATTTCTTCAATCTATTTAAATATTTCAATTCAATATTATAAATCGAGACAAAAGGCATTTTAGAAACCTTGTAATGATGTTTTTTTTTCCACAGAAATATCTTTTTCACGAAACATTTTCGAAATTTTAAGACATTATAGGGTTCTTTGAGTTTATCACACCATGTATATTGGCTCGCAATGAGGCGCGAAACGATTCGACGGACTTCATGTGAATGCGCGATAAGCGCACGTCATGAAAGCTAAATGCCCGCATTACAATGCTTTTATCTGCCACGTAACCGACGTTTAACAAATAGCGACTATCAAGAGCGATACTGATAGTCCCGACGGGGTACACGCCGTGCCACGGTGGGCGGATATGTTATTGAACGTGATAGAGAAATGCGATCTGCGACCGTACGGTTAATATGCGCGTCACCTATCTAAAATTGACGGTATTATAGAAAGAAATCGATTCCAATACGATTTTCTCTCTGCAAAAAAGTAACGTTTTACTTGCTTTAATTTAATTGGTTATTTAAAGGCATTTATTGAACATAAAGTCACGAATTTCTTAAATTCAACAACCTCTTTTAGAAAAAAAAGTATAGCCATTTTTTAATCGGTACTAGATAGGATTATGAAACAAGTTTCACTGAAAAATGTACATGTATTTCAAAGTCAATCTGTAAAATAGATTTTGCAAAGCGTATTTTTCAAATTTTGTCAACAGAATGTAATATTCATATAATGAATATCATAGATATCATAGATATTCTGAAAACTAATATAGTAGTAGACTGGCTGCAGAAATCGAGCATATATATTAAAGTAGCTACGAAATGGCAGATTCTGCCTAGTTTCTGCTGGTAATCTGCTGTCACCTTGTGTTTACATGCTCTGCTAGCAGAACACAAACTTATCGTGGATACAATTAATATGCCAATTTTAATATTTTCAAATTTACTGACAAACTATTAGAATATTGCCAACAATTTGCTTGGTACATGTATAAACGGTAAAACAATTATTCAATGGCTAATAAAGTATGCACATTCCTTGATAATGCTACTCTCGGTGATTCGTCTATTACTCGAATAGTGATAAACTTCACTGGCTGTGTAATTTTTTTTCTCATAACCCATATTTATTTAATTAATTAAATACAACGATGGGGGGATTATATTTAAATTCAGAGCATATTGAAAATATAATACAGTTATACTTGAGCGATCATTACATTAAGAACGATGCAATTATTCCTTAGTACTCACTGTCCTTCGAGAGGTACGTTTCTGTCGACTACCATAAGATCATCGCATGACCTATCGACACAATGTTCCAAATCACAGAATGTACAATGTCAACGCACAAACTGTAAAAGACTGTTTCGTTTATCATTTTTATTTTCTACACATAGAACAATTCGCTATAGTCCAATATTTTTTATCTCTACACATTTCGTCAATACCACAAATCGCACAATATCAGCTATTGGACTAACGTAAATAATTAACAATTATCTTTATTAATATTTACATGAACATTATCATTAGTCGTTTGATATAATACAGTTATGTTACGCTGTCCGTAGCCGATAAGTAATATCATTTTTCAAATGTTTGGAAAATCCCAATACTGAAGATGGTAAACCGTGTTAACTACAACGAATGAATATCGAAATGATTTCAACAATTGTATCGTGTATACTTTTATCCTTACAAAAATTTGATTGTACTGACATTAGACATCAAATACCAAAAAATTTTTTTAAAGCTTTTTAGCATTTTATGAAAATAGAAGTCATACGTGATTCAATTCGTGATTCGTCAATTACTAAACAAATTATTTCGATATTCAGTCTTTGCATTCAAAATTTCTAGATTTATAGTTTTTTAGATTCATTTTTGGCATTCTCTCTCTCTCTCTCTCTCTTTTCTCCCTCTTCCTCTTTCTCTTTCTTCTATAAATTTTTCCGATTTTTTCATCTTTACGATCTTGATCAATTTATAACTTGTATGTCTTTGAAATCTCGATTGAAAAAACGTTTTGAATTTGGAAATTTCTGGTTCCTTGTTTAAATTACATATATATTGGATCCTTGAACTTTCACAATTCTTGATTTATTGAAATTTAATAAGATTTTGCAAATCTTTGGCATTTTTCGATCTTTTCTTCTGGCTTTTTATCTTTCAGGATTTCTCTAAATTTCAAAGAACAAACTCTGCAGCCTTTATGCCTTTATATCCTTTGCGATAGTGGAACGATATGGTGAAGTTTAATTCTATTAAGCCTAATCTTTGTCAAGTATTCTTGTTCTTCAACAAATCACATCTCTGCATTAAAAGTCACCTACAGAAAGCGAGGATAGATATCTCGAGATAGCACGTTCATATTTATGTGAATTGCAATAATATAAGCAGAATGTACAATAGTGGATTTCGATTGCAGTTTATAATAGTACAACTTGCGGTAAATTTGTAAATTAAAAAGAAAATTTTGCATATTAACTTCTTTTAAAGTTCTTGATGTCTAAATTTTCGAAATTGCCAATTTTTGTTGCAATTCTTTAAAATTTTTGAGAAGTCATTAAATTTCAAATTTTAAATTTTTTAAATAATTTTTGATAATTCAATAAATCCACTGATGATATTTTATTCAGACAGATGTTTTGCAGAAAAACATAGATAAAAAATAAGATATTGGAAATATTGTTTTTCTACAGACAAGAATATTCATTAATACTTGCTATTGTTACTGTTTTTGACAGTTTCTTAAAAAATTTCGTACATGTGTGAATTCAAATTGCTTTTCCATAATTTTGTCAATTTTTTACGAAATATGATTCAACTGATTTTTCTCGAACGCGCAAATGTTATTAAGAAAATCATCTTTAAAAAAAGTACAGAGCGCGAGAATCGTAAGAAAGCTTGTGTAAATGTATACATTAATATCTACTGTCTAGTTTAAGCTCCGTGAATTTATTGTACAAAATAGTTTCAGCAGAGATACGAAATTTATATACGATGAGAATATAGATATGTTAACCATAATTGCAAATGCTAAAATTTTCGGGGAAGAGAAATCGTTAATCGCAAAATTGAAGCTCAAGTAATCGTCAAATATCTTAAGAAGAAATGCTTGATGACTTTTGACTGTCGTTCTTATCAAGGGCTGAAACATGATCAGGATTTTCTCCATGCGCGTAACGCTCCCACATCTTTGTGTACAACATCTCCATGCCCATGGCGTACAGCTTGCAGTTAAATAGTGGACTTTCTGATCGAGCCTTCCAAACTTTAGCTCTTGTTGCTTTCAAGCTGGCACAAAGAAATAAGTTATTATATTATTAGATAAACTAAATAATATAATATAGGGCTATGAATCATTCAAGTTATATATGTAAACTATTTTTATCAACAATATATATAATATTTTATACAGATGTTAAAACCGTTTTGAATCGTTATTCTTTACTGAATCTTAAATTTATTATATTAATTTTAATCTTAATGTATGTTAAATTCTATAAAAAAAGAATTATACAATGTCTTAAAGAGGCAGGTCACAAATGTCAAAATACTTACTATTCTCTATCGGTACCCAATCTAATAGAGATATCTTGATATTCCTGTCGTGTTCGCGCTACTAGTTCGGGACAACCAAGAGTGTTTAATTGACTAGCTGCGACACGAGAGGCTAGAGTTTCTCCAGGAAGCGTAACTACCGGCGTTCCAGTCCACAAAACATCCATACTGGTTGTGTGTCCATTGCAAAGTGGTGTGTCTAAACATACGTCGGCCAATTGGCCTCGTCTCACGTGTTCTTCTTTAGCAGCAACGTTGCTGAACAGAATTCTGCCGGGCGCCAGACCCAATTGTTGCGCCGTTGCTTGAAGATTAGGTTCGCCAACCGCCGGAAAACGTAGCAACCACAGCACGGAATTTGGCACGTGTTTCAATATCTAAAATCAAGGTTATAGACAATTTGATGTGGAATTTACGTCTCACGAAATTGTTTTGTTGTTACTTACGTGTGCCCACATGTGAAGAGTAAGTGGATCGATCTTGTACAACTGATTGAAGTTGCAATAAACTACGGCATCCTCTGGTAAGCCGTACTGTTGCCTGGTTGTAATCACAATATTCTGAGGCACCTCCTCGCCTGTAGCAGTTTTGTTGTTCACCTGTGTGGTGGCCATACCGTTTTGCACAACGACGCCATTCACAGACATTTGACACTGACCAGAAGCAATCATCGTTTCAATCGGAGTAGTGGTCGGTAATTCGGCAACTTTGAGTGAAATTTCAACGGGTTGCTTTTTGTCTGGCACAACTACCTCGCGAATCTCTTTTATCAGAGTATTCTCAATCATCGGCGAGAGATCCGTGGCATTGATTACCGCAACGTTGTCAGCTACTTTGCCTTTGTGATTCAACTTGTCCGTTAAGATTAAACGTTCCTTCAGATGAGGAAACATTTGCCTAAAAATAAATAGGTGTAATTTTGTTAAATGGCCAAGCTATACAATTTTTTGTAAAATGAGATTTTACAGGAATGCAGCTATTTGATCTTTATATAATCTTTATCATCTATTAAAAAAATTTGCAAAAAAATAAAAACTAAATTTACGTACTTATGATCGCCGATGAAATAAGTGTGTGGCATATAGGCGAGTTTCTCGCTGTATTGACTGGCGAGCTCCAACGGCGAAGTGACCTCGTCCGTAATGAGATAGTCCATGAAACTTGCGCCAGAGGTACCAGGATAACCTAGCCACATAACCTGGATCGGAGCTGGTCGCAAAGCGAAGATCTCGTTTCTAGCACCTTTCGTATAGCCGTTCATGTTCACTAGAATATGGATGCCATCGGCATTAATGCGGTCGGCAGCTTTGCCATTGCATGGAATTTGAGAGAGATCGACAAAATGCTCGGTCTCTCGCGCTATCTTCGCACGAAAGGTTGTGCCATCATCTGCGCTAAGCGCGTAGCAGAAGATCTCGACTTTCTCACGCTCGTGTAAGCCAGGTATTGATTGCATCAAGTGACTGGTCGGATGATTACCAAAGTCCGACGAAACATATCCAATCTTCAATCGTGTGCTAATTGTACGCGGGTATTTATATGGTTGTTTGTGAAGAACATGAATCTGCAATATACAGATTTATTCATACATAATAATTACCGATAGGGAAAATATTTATAGAGTAGTAAACGGAATAGAATAATAATCATTAATAATAATCAATAAAGTATATTAATTGTTATAAAAAAAAAAGATTTACTGAATAAATAAGCGGACTTACTTTCTCTATGCAAAGATTAGCATGTCGAGCAGCAATAGCTTTCCGGAACTCGTGAGATAAAGGATAAAGCATGGAATGATGCGGATGCACGCTAGGTAGTCTATTTTTATCTAGCTGTTCAGCAACAATAGACACCAACTTCTTCATCCTGGCTTCGTAATCAGTCCAATCGCACACTATTTGCAAACAGTGCGCCAAATTGCAATAGGCATCTGGAAAGTCTGGCTTCAACTTCAACGCTGTCCTGTATGATTGAATCGCTTCGGGAATGTTGCCGGAATCTTTATGGATCGATGCCAAATTGGAATGAGCGTCAGCAAAGGCCGGATTGATTTGGATAGCCCGAGTGTAGCATTGCAGAGCGCCTTGTATATCTTGCATCTCTTTCAGAGTGTTTCCCATATTTGAATAAGCATCGGCAAAGGTCGGCTGTATGCGAATTGCCTCCTTATAATGCATCAATGCCTCATTCAGTTTGCCCTGCTGCTGCAAGACAGAGGCGAGATTGCTATGAGCGGCCGCAAACTCGGGAAATACTTCCAGGGCTTTAAGATATAAGCGAGTTGCCTCCTCAATGTAGCCTTGCTCGCGTTTTATGTTGGCCTAAAGAAATCATTTCGTTATAAACTTATTTAATTATTCTTCTAGCATTTACATTACATTTAAAATGATATAATTTCGTACCAGGTTATTAAGAGAATCCGCGTGTGTGGGACAAAGTCGGAGGGCGGTATTGTAACATTCTTCCGCTTCGACCACTTGTCCCTTTTCTTTGAGAGCGTTCGCCAGATTGCAGTACGCATCAGGAAAATTGGGTTGTAATTCAATAGCACGACGATATGTGTCGATGGCCAGATCGATGAGTCTATAATATTACACAATTTTCGATTACTTTTTTTTTCTCTCTCGGAACACGTCGACTTTTTGTTTTATCAAGATTATGTTACCCCCCCTCCCCCCTCGAAAATTTCCCTTACAAGTATAAATGTGAAACGTTAACTTACCCTTGTTCATAATAAACGCACGCCAAATTTCCATGTACGACTGCATTGTTAGGACTAAGGTTTAACGCGCGGAGATACGCGGCTACAGCTCTGTAACAATTGGTAATTGAAAAATAATGTTGTTGACTTCAGAGATCATCTTAGTAAAGGCTTGATAAAGGCTTAGCTTATAAAAGACCTTAATAATATTAAGTGAACATCACTTCTCTCTCTACAATCTATAATCTATATTATATTAAAAAGAAAAATGATTTATGATCATATCTATCGATTCGATCGTAATTATTATAGAGAGTAGTTGTTTAATACAGCTCCCAGCGCTATAGACGAGTCTGCTGAA
>NW_011626816.1:114192-140503 GCF_000204515.1 Acromyrmex echinatior | reverse complement strand
GAGAGTGCTTGTTAAATGCAGCACCCAGCGCTATAGACGAGGCTG
Organism: Acromyrmex echinatior; assembly: GCF_000204515.1. The sequence continues at coordinate 140,458 of NW_011626816.1, read as the reverse complement.
CTAATCCTTTTAACGTAGCGCCTGATCCAGGAGACGCATCCAGACGTAGAGGGTCGCGCGAGAGTATCTTCTATTTGAACGCGAAGCGCGGGCGCGATAGTAGTCGAAGGCGAGATCACCGTATAGACGACCACGCACTGGCAGTCCATTCCTTCTCCATCCCGGCTGTCTTGGATCCGCGGATCCCAAGGAAGAGACCACGGATCCGAAGGAAGGATCTTTGACGACGCGCGATACGTTGAAATCTCTTAATCTTTAGAGACAGGGATGCAAGAGAATCTTGACTCTAAGGAATTTCGGGAAAAGGAATTTTTGAAAGCATGTGACTTCATGCAAAGTGCGCGGAAGTAAGGATTCTTCCAAAGCTTCTTTCGAGTTCGCTTGGAGCGAACTCGATATTTTCATAAAGCACAAAATGTTGCGGCGGATCCACAGAAAGAGAGAATCCTTCCGATAATATCCATCAGATTCACTTGGACCTAATTTCTTTGAATATTTCCTACAATTCTTTTAAATTGCAGGAATTGTACAAAACAATTGTACACACGCTTTCCCGATACCTATACGGATTTAAACGGAAAACTTTTGCATACACAAATTTGGATATCTTTGACGCGCGCGAGAGCATAATTTTCATGGGTCCACCAATATTCTCGATGTACACGTAAAAACTATTAAAAAATTTATTTATTAAAGGATATATCAGTATAGATCCTTGGATACGCAGCTTTTGAATTCACTCATATTCAAGCGTAGAGATCGAAATAAAAATCACTCAGCACCAACTGCGCAGATCCTTAAATCCACGTGGATCTAGGATTCACGATTTATCCTAGGATCTATAAATGTCTAGGTGGCAGGAATTAAAGCAGGAATTACACAAGCACGGATCCTTCGGTGTGCGGATCCTAGGAGGTGGATCAACGCCGGGAGATGCTAACAGCCAGAGGAAAGCCGTTTAACTCGCGAGCGAACGAAAGCTGAACGGGCACGCGTATCCTCCCACAATGGGAGGAGGCAAAGGGCTCCAATGGGGGCGGAGCGGCTTTTGGAATCGATAGTTGTCTTTGAATTTCTCCCACTTTATGCGTGAGGAAAACCTCGGAGCCAGATAATGCCGCGTTCAATGAATCCATTATTATCCATCAATTACTATTAATTTTGGACATTTTTATTTCAATTTGCTTTTATATATATTATTATAGATTAATAAGAAAAAAACGTTAAAAAAATATTTTAAAAAAACGCTAAAATTGACTTTATTATTATGATTGCCTTAATCTCAGTCGCGTGTACATATATATATATATAAAACAAAAATATACTAATAACTGAATATTAAAATATCTAAAGACAGATATGTGTGTATAATGTCGGTTGTGTAGGCAAAAAAATAAGTGTTACAAAAGATGTTAAAATTTCTATTGTTTCTTTGATTACGTATCTTGGTGAAAATCAATAGGTCAAGAGACACTAGATGTAATTAAAAAAAGTGAATGTATTACAAAGAAATTTTATCACTATTTACATGTAAAAATGTGGGAATTAAGAATATAAACGTGCAGACATATGGATATCTCTAGTAAAATCTTTGTAAAACCAAGATTATCTTACTATATTAAAAATCTCGATAAAATAGCTAAACTCCTCTCTAAATTAATATAAACAACGATGTTAATCACGCGAAATATTCTGATTTAAAAATTGCGTTTGAAAAAAAATGGTACATTGTTCGAATTTCTCGTTCAAACGGAGGACGATGAACTTGAAAAGGATGTTACATAAATATCGATCCTCAGTACTGACTCGACAGCTCATGCGCCATATCCACCTATGTTCTCTTTCCAAGTGCATCAAACGAAAATATCAATTCGTAATACTTATTTAAGTGCACATGATTCAATTATTTCTCTTTTCTAATTGGGAAACTTTAAAAACAAACTAATGAAATATTTTATTACATAGCAAATTAATGTGTGTGCGCGCGCGCGCGCAGAAAAATGCGCAAAAAAAATTTTATATATATATATATATATATATATATATATATATATACATCTTCATGTTCTAACTTGCGTAAAAAAAGAGAACAGTACAATAGATAGTAACATTGCTCGAAATAAATTGTGTGACTTTTGACTAGCCATTGATGATTTTATGCGATACATCAATGGAATAACTAAAGCCATTTTCAATCTCGCACAGACTTTAAAACCGACGACAACGAGAATTTCAAGACGTTGGTTGATCAACACTGTGCGTATAATGTTTCTTCGTCTATCATTTTCTTCGAAAATCTAAAAGTCATTTAAATTATCGCGACAAGTGAATTGAGATAAAACTTTTATACTGTAAGTTCGATTTGGTAAACTTATGGCAAATCGTCGTACTTAATTTTCAAATATTTTTTCATATACATTAAATGTACAGTAAAGCAGTAAATGTACAAGCATAGAAAAAAAATTATCACTTTGCAAATGAATAAAATCGAATCGTTTCATTATTAATATATATATATTACTTATATTATTTGAAAATAAGATTAAAAACACTTCTTGTTCAACATAAGTAAAATATGATTCTAATATCAAAATATTGTAGCAAAGTGATTGTATCCGATATGATCTGGCTATTTCGTGATATTAAATGGCAAATTCAATTTTTACATCAATACAAGACAATCTGCTATCATATTAATAGATTCTGCTGTACTTTACATTTATCGAGAAAATTTGTAGCAAATACTTTGCAAAACATGTTCTTAACAGATTTGACTATCTATTCTTCTTTTGACTCTCTTATTACACTTATTACTATTTATATTATAATATTTAAGAAATAAAAGAAGAACGAGTAATCAATTTGCACAGAAACAAACCTGTCAAAAATTCTAGCTTCCTTCAATACATTTCCAAGGTTGATGTAAGCATCTAGAAAGTTAGGATCCAAGGCAACTGCTTTTTCGAAATGGTGTATCGCCAACCATATTTCTCCTTGCGCATTGAACACGCAACCAAGATTGCTCCAGGCAACCGCAAAATCCGGCCGTGTCTCAATCGCCTTTAAATAGCAGGCCTAGAGAAACAGAATGAAGTTTACAGCAATTTTATTCGCGAACTCAAAGAGACGCGCGCCGCGCGGTATGCCCGACCTCCCATCGCCGCGCCGCAGCTTCTCTCTCTTTCACACGCTCTCTTCCTTTTCATCTTTCTTTTTCTCTCCCTTCATCCTCTCGTCGTTATAATCTCGAACGAAAAAGAACATTTTTTTTTTTACCACTCTATATCACTTCTGTTTCCTTTCCTCGCCATCTCTTCGTCCCATCTTCAAACGTTGAATAGTTTCGATGTCTCTTTGGAGCTGCCCGAGAGTCTCTCCATGAGTTTTTGTGATTGAATAATTGCACTTGTGAGATAGATGGAATTACTTTTTCAGATTTCAGGATCATAGCGATTTTAAGAAATGGAAGATAAGGAAAATTGTTAGAGGTTTATTAGAAGTACTTAACGAAAATTGTTTTTTTTAAATCCTGTACGAATCTTTCGTTAATGTAGATTAAACAATTTGTACTGCTATTAGTTTAGCGAGTACATCTTGAATTCTGAACCATTTTCCAATATCCTGTATAATGCGATGTTCATCCATGTGAATGCAATAATTTAAAGATAATAAAAGAGTTAAAAAAAATATATATATATGTCACAGGACATTTAAATTAAATTTAATACATCATGAAATCAAAGATCAGCGGAAGCAAAAATCCAGGCAGATATCTGTGAAAACAATAATCCAGGGAAATAAAATTATACGTCAAACCAAATGCCTGCAGAAGTATGAAACCTGCACGAAATCATATACATTAAAATTACGCATTAACACACCAATAAGTTTTCTACTACGATCATTTAATGAATTTCCTGAAAACAAAAGTACACCATATCGAAATTGCCATATATGTAAAAATAGTGTATGTAAATTCATAATGTTGGACGCAAATTCATTTCTTTGCTATATCATATCATGGTTTTTTTTTAAATAATTGACAAGCTTCGTAATTCATTCCATTTTTTAATTCTTTTCTGTCAATCTTGACGTTTGCCCTCCTTGTATTGATAAGAGCAAGAAAAAGGCAAGGAATGGAAACAGAATGAACGAGGGTTGCCTCGCGAATAGTCAACAATTCATTCTCGGATGGGAATCAGATAGGTCCAGGACCGAAGGTATTAAGGTGCGCGCTAGAGTCGTCATCTTGGAACGCGCGACTTTCGGTGCACATAGAATCCCCGAAATGCGTCCGATGGACTCGACCGCACGCTGAAAGTCGTACGCTAAAATCAAGTCGACTTAGTCTCTGAACTCACAATTAACGAAAGTCTTTTTGTTTTTTTCAACAAGGAACGATTTCTATTTTTAACTAAGAATAATTGTAAAGACTTTCGACGATAGGATGACGACTCTAAGGATTCAGCGTGGATAATCATCGCGCGTGCCGAGAGGTGGGCTGCATTGATATTGAACAGAGTAATCCGTACCTAAACAATAAGAGGGCATTTACAGTTGACCGGTCTCTGTAAGGTGCGGAACCTGGAATTAAAGGGGGAAAAAAAAGAGCAGGAAAGGAGGTTGGAAAATGTACAATTTTGTTATACTCGATATGCAATATGCGATGTAATATAAATGGACAAGAACCATTGCAATTACAGCAATCTATATTTTCCGATAAATAAATAAATTTCATATTAAATTAAATGAACACAGCTTATTTAGAGAGAAGAAATATAATGAAAAAAATCAATTATTTAGCAAAAACGTATTTGCTATTATAATAATAAAACATTTATAAGAAATTCGTATTGATAACTGATAAATATATCGGTGCAAAAGAAAGTATATCAGTCTTAAAATTTCACTTTGACAATAACAGAGTAATTTTATTGAATGCATCGAATGTAACGTTGCTGCAGGACAAACGATAAATCTGGCATAAATGACATAATAGCGTCATACAGAATGGTATGAAATCTGGTATGAAAATGTTTTAAAAATTGAAAAGTTTTGCTTGTATAAAATCTCCAAATTTATTTAAGCGAAATAAAAAAAAAGCACACTTGCATAATACTAATAATGAACGTTATGTGCAAATCTAAAAACAATTAACGTATCGTAACGATTATCTCTTTCTTTGTAAAATAATTTTGCGATATCCAACAGGATAGGACGAGGGACTTTTGTTTTTTTTTTTGTTGAGAAGGATAAGACGAGTTGAGAGAAACTGGAAGGTTTTAGAGACCGGCCTTGGGAATTACTTTACCTGCAGTGTACCCTTCGGTAGGTTGACTCAGTAGGTACCGCTTGCAAGCTCTCATAATAAACTTAGACCGAGAGACAGTGTGTTACTGAATAACCAGATTCAGATTCACCCTTTGACGAAGGAACCGGCACGGTAACCGACCAACCTCACATTGCTCCTGCACATCCCCTCCTAGAGTTGATCATCCCATCCACAACAATAAGACAGCTGCGTTAATGTCTCTTCACTGATTACTCTTCGCCTCAATCTTTGTCTTTTATGTTTTATCATCTCTTTTTTCTCTACTCTCTGTTTATTGTTTACACAAACGAGTTGATAATTCACGTGCCTGCGAAAGACACGCTTAATCGAACTCATCAGTCAACTGCTGCTAGTTCCTGTCTCTCACGATCGCGGAACACGGACTACATTTCTTTCTTTTTTATAAACATTCATATTATATGGATTCTATCAATCATCAGATCTCTCTACGTGGAAAATGAACAATGCGAAAGAGTTGTTTGTTATGTTGTTTCATCGATGCAGGTAGTTGGCTGAAGAGCTCGACAAGAAACGAACGAGCGTACTAGCTAGTTCTCAGGAATTCGCGGGAAGCGTAACGGGAAGCTTTCCTCATTTGCTTTGCTGTCATTTTCAGGATCGAATAAGGGCATATCTATAAATCATATTTGTTTATCGTACATCGGAAACTATTTGCCAGAAGCAATCAAAAAATAAAAAAAAATGTATATATGTATACACACACATAACTAATACAAGTGCATTTATAAGTACACCCTCACTGATCGTTGTCGCGCCGCGCTGCAAAATAGATCACTTGACCGATTAATGATAAATTAACGATTTCACATTTCTTTTATTATTCGATCGTATTGATAGCATTCGGAAGTAATAGTTTTATGATATAGTACTGTTTTTATTACAATCTGTTCTCGAATTTAAAGAGTCAAAAGTCGCTGTGACGAAATATCATCGCGTTGTAAATTTAACGCGTTGTACAATAATTTCTCATTTAATTTAAATAACTGATCAAGTGATCTCGCGCCAATATTATCGTACACACTATAGATTCTCTCGCTCTCTCTCTTTCTGTCATCACATGAAAATGTTGATTAAGCACGCACGTGATAACGCGTGTGCGCTGTAATAACAATCAGTCGCACATTCAAAACATACATATTCAAAACAAGAGATAAAATCAGCTCATATTCGCGCGCTGCTAGAACCATCAATATTGATTTAGTGGAATTAAAATCCACTTAGATGGAACTGGCAAATAATTTATAATTTGTGGCAACATTACAAATCCTCAAAATAGTCAAAACGCACTTGGTGTTGCTGCAAAACGCGCAACGCTAGAAAGAATATTCTCTTCAGTTACTTTGATAATAATCCCCTAAACACTATAAGATATTTCTTTTTTTTTCTTGACTCTAGGAAATCTTTTAAAATGTTACATTGTAACAAGTGTTAAAAAAAGAAAACAAAATTATTTAAAAGAAAAACTTATAAAATTCGTATCTTATTCCTTTCTTAGAATTTCCGATCAAGTCTCCAATCGTTTTGATATAACGTAATAAATATTTTCAACAAAGAAAAATTCACAAGTTTCTACAAAGCATTCAGATTGGAATCTGGTTTAGAAGTTATTATACTGTTTAGGGTTTTATACATTAAAAAAACCATCGTTTAATGTCGCTCAGAAAAATTAAATTCTGCTCACAACATAAAATGCGGTTCTTTCGATGTTACAGATAAAAGAATGTACACGATCTTCAATCTGTTATAGAGCTCGCGATTATGCACTCAATATTTCTCACATGGTTATTCCATAGAAGATAGCTATCAAAGATTCGAAAGTTGCGGCTCAGTTTATAAATTTCAACAATAAAAGATCGTGCACCGCGCTTACAAATTGCCTGGCAAAGACTGAAAGCTTCTCGTGGTAACGAATATTCTTATTTATCCGTCCGCTCATTTCACGGAGAACTAAGCGCTGCAGCTCGTGCACATACGCGCGATGCATTTGTACCCCGTCAAGAAATGTCAATAAAGACTCAAGGATGGCGGAACATTGCCTGCTAATTAGAACAAAAGATTTAAGGAGGGTAATGTAATTTTCAAGATAGGATAAACCAAGTATCCTTTCAAAGTTAAAACACTTGTACAGCAATTTTTTCATTCAAGAAATCAAGTGTGCTATCCCTTACTCGATGGTTCCGCCGTCTATAGCTTGATCGAAGTAAAGACGCTCGCGAACATGTGCGTAACACGTTGGATTAATTTATTAACTAGTGGAAATGATTCCAGAACATACCTTGGCTTCATCAAGTCTTGCTAATGCTTTCAAAAGATTACCAAGATCACTCCGCACGCAATAAAGATCCTGAAACAGGCAAAATATGTAAATTATTTCCGCATAACTTATACCTCACATTCAAAATAAAAAAATATTATGAAATGGAGAGCATTGGCTGGCTAAATGAGTAAGTTTCGCATTTCTGAATTTACAATGTATATTAAATAAATTATATTAATGTAATAGCTCCGTCATACAAAGAATAAAGCTTGATTTTATTTCCTAAGCAAAAACTTTGTCTTCTGAAGCTTCAAAAAAAAGAGCTGCAGATAGAAGAAAAAAACCATTCAGATTTGTGTTTCGTTTAAATAATAGCTAAACTGGTATATATTTGTAATGTCGATTTTCTCACGGGATTGTATTGTAGAGCTGTAACATAGGCTTGAACGGCTTGTTCCATGTCGCCAGCTGCCACAAGTGCCGCGGCCAGGTTGATGTAACCATCGATGAAGTCAGGTTTTAGCCTCACAGCGTGACGATAATTTTCCAGCGCTTCCGGTAGCTGTCCGCGTTCTTTATATACATTCCCCAAATTGCTATATGCCTCCGCCAATAATGGATTTTGCTTTATCGCTAAGCTGCTGTAATGTGCTGATCTGAAATGTGCAAAATTATGATTTTATATATGCATGTATATGCTTTTGTGTCAAGATATACACACGCATGGAAAATATAACAATTAAAAAAAATATGTGCTCATCTCTCTTTATGATGATATATCTACAATTAAAAACTGAATGTATGATAAGAGAAATTATTCTTACTTTTCTAATCTCCTACATTGGAAATGTATGGAGGAAAGTAAAAGAAGGACACCAGTGTTGTTTGACTCTTGTCGCCATAACTGCATGCAATGTCTTTCAGCGTTCTCATAATCTCCCGCCTGGTATTCCCTGTGAGCAAGTTCTAGTAACCCTGAAAGAAAAAGCAAGACGATACTCAAAATCAATATTTGATTTCAGAAAAAGAAAAACATTTTCCTAAGTCGTCATTTCGTTCACTTTATTTAATATCACAGAATCTAACAGTAAATACAGAAAATGCTTCCGTTGTGCTCTCAATAAGCATTTCGCTGTAAAGATACTATAGCATTGAAAGGTGTATCTAGTTTTATGTAAGAATATTTCAAGAACGTTCCAATGAATACTCAATCGAACTAAAGTTAAGATAAAGGGTTAAACTTATACAAAGAGAATGATGATCTCTCCTTCCATTTTTTTAAATATCGCCATAAAAATGACCGAGAATAATCTAATTAAATTAACGGACTGTTATTAACGAACGGATTTATATATATTATATCTGGAAATTTAAACTGAATTTGCAGATCGTCGTCGACTATAAAACGTGACGTGAACCTAAAGGTTTTTGAGGACAAAGTAATATCCAGGAAGTGTACGAACAATAAGTATCTATAGTCACGCTGATGATCGGTGTTTGATTATCGGTTAGGGTGATGAGCTCCTTGCCCTGGGAATCCTGCGCGAATACCATAATGTTTTGTCCGGCATTCTGCCGGTCATCGTTCTCCTTGTCTATCATCGCGATCATGCCATTGAGCGCGCTGCCCTTTTTCTCCGCAACGTGCACGCTCATCTTCGACAGCAGAGATGCGAGTACAGAAAGAAGCAACTTTCTTCTTTGCTCACGCACTTTAGCCCCAAAAAAGTCACTTTCAACACTCCGGCAATAATAAATTCATAAATTCTCCTCCGCTCGCTTACGCTTGCTTTTGCCACATCGAGCTCCACGTACGCTTCGTTCTAACTCACCCTCTACCCTTCTACCTGACTACCCTTCCTGTCCATAGTACTCACTAGTCCGGGATTGGTCGATGCTATAGCGGACTAAGCGGACTGACGCTTAGTTAGATTCGAACGGAAAGAACGGAGAAATGGCCGGCGCGGTGAGAGGAAAGGCGAGGTACGTCAGGGCCGTATATATTCGCATATTGGCGTATATCATTCGAATATGTCTTCAATAGGTCAATTTCTCATTTCACGCTTTAAAGAAAGAATTGTTGATCATTTCAAACTTAACGAACTAATTCAAAGCTATAAAATTAGTTACAATTTAATTTACAATATTAATTTAATAAAAAATGGAGTAAAAGTGCTCGTATATTTTCTTAAAAAATTAACGCAATTAACATTATGTTAATTATATTAATTTAAAATTAATTTAATTATAGCTCGAAATAAGTCTTGACTGCTCTCTATGATATTTATGATTTTTATGAAAAGAGAAATTAATTTGGAAAAAAAAAGAATTATTCTCCAAAATAAAAATAACCTTCCGACAATGATTTCATCTGAAACAAAAAGTCGCCCTCATTATAAAAGGTTAGGTCCGTTTCCTTCAAAACGAAGCAAGTTTAATTTCATATACTCTTTGACTTTCCGATATACGACCACACCTATATAGATGTAACACGTATCATCTTGGAAGTATATCATCGTACGCAACAACATTATTCTCTTGTAGATAAAAATATAACAATAAAGCTACCACGATAAGTAATGATTTCTCTCCCTTGAAACTTGAATTGAAACTACAAGATACAAATTTTAATATTAAATTTGGATTATTTGGAAATGAGTTGATATCGTCATTACTACCAATCGATATACACGTTCCTGTTCTGGGAGACCAAGGCAGGAGAAGCTATCGCAACGAAAAAGGAAGGAGAGAGAGAAGGGAGATCTCCCCTCCTTGTGCAGAAGGCAGATGGAATAGGCAGTGGAATATTCCATTGTCGCGTTCAACAAAAGGGGAAGAAGCGAGGAGGGGTAGATCCGCTACAGAAGGAGGGATAGCAAAGCTTACCGACGACGCGATGTTGATGCCGGTGAAAAAACCAAGAAGAAAATACTTTGCTACACATTGCTGACCCGTTCGGTCAAAATAAAAATATATTTACTAGAACTGGAAAAAAAACAAATTTTTTTCCTGCTTTTTTATCTTAAAAAAGAAAAAAATAAATATAAATATGAAAAAATAAAAATATATATATGTACAAGATAAATTTTAACAGAACTGCTATTAGAATAAGATATCTTATAGAGACATTATTTTTATACTTCAATATCTCATGTTACAATACGATAGATTAAACTTTTTTAATCCTTCTTTAATGTATTTCATTTTTTTTTGCTCACTCATAATCGCTAGCTACAACATATACAATTGAAAAATAAACATATATAACATGACTATGCTATTGCATTTAACAAATGCAAATATCAGAGTGATATATCTTGTGAGTTATACTTTTATTAATAAAGATATTCAAATCAAGACATGGAGTTTAAAAGCACAGATGTTTCTGTCCAATATGATATTCATGGAACTTGTACGAAATACCCCAATAATTTTGTTTAAATCCCATCAAATTCTCTTCGACCAAATAATAAAAACCTTACACATGCTTATCCTATAAATATTAGTAATAGTTATACAGTTATATAGTATTTAAAATGATTAAAAAAAATTTTTTTTCCAACTGCTCCCAATATCTAATAGCTCGTTTTACTTGCACTTTCTCTTATATTTTTTCGGCATGCAATGTAGGCATATATATGTTACACAATTAAAGTTAGGATGTATATATATATATATATTCATTTTAATGATATATTCATTGATTTACTTGAAAACTATACTTCTTTCAAAGACATCAAAATCTCAATAGTTTAAATTTCTGAATTATAAGCAGCTAAAACAATTTTTTGCAAAAATAAGTTTTGAAGATAAAAATAGAATTTTTCATATTTTTTCTTTAATGTAAGAATGTGGTTTTGATAAAATATATTGATTTAATTGATTTAGTTGCGCTGATAATTAAAATATGAGTTTACAGAAATGATAATCTTGACAATTAAGAAAATCAATTTCTAATTGGAATCAATCCAAATGGAGAATTTATCGCTGAATTAAGATGATAAGTAAGACGCCTTGTAGCAAATGTACACACATACATGCTTACTCGCTTGCTCGCCTGATGCACACGCTCATGTGTTGCATGCATATACATATGTTTTTATCTCCTTTAACTGCACTTGTTAGACAGGTTATACTGCGCGAATAGCTGTACTGAAAATGAAGCAGACATTGAAACTCCGAAAGGGGGAAGGACATAAAATAATAGAAATTACGACGAGACGTACAAAATGTTGGAGCAGCATATGCTTTTATATTCCCTTCGCAACCATAGAAAAGAATAAAGAGTAAAGAGCAAACGAGGGTGAAAGACAAGTCGGGAAATCGGGACAAGAGTACAAGAGAGTAGGTTAAAACCCTTTTAGGCAAGGGCAGAAATGCGACGTAGATTTTTCGATCTTTCGAAAGGTCGAAAAATCTACGAAGGTGTCAATGACGTACCGACAGTCGACAGTTGCTGAATCTCGTTCATCTTCAGTATCACACTCGTGCCCGCTATCTGCTGGTGACCCTGCTGCTGTTGCGGTTGCTGTTGAGCCTGCATGGCTGCGGCGCGGCGAGAGACAGGGACGAAGACACAGGAGAGACGAACCGCAGATGTGTGCGCGACTCACGTAATTGCCGAGTAGCCGAGCAGTTACAACGAACTCAAGGAATTGCGTCTGGGACTGACAGACGACAGACAGTTACACGACAAACGCACTTACGTCAACGTACGACTGATATACCAGATATGCTCGAAACGCATGTTAGCGCAAATTTTACACGCGCGCCATTACGAATCCAATCTTCCATGAGCGACAGTTGGCGACAATGGCGACAATGGCGACAGTTGCGAATCTTGGTGGAAACACTCGAGAGTCTTCGGCAACATTCGGCCATCTTCGGTCGATCGTCGTTATCGACATATGGGCTACGTTCAGAGGTTCAGGAATTGAAGCCTAGATAACTCTAGTATGCATTTTTGCTATAAAGCCGGTTCTACATTAGAACAGATAGTAAAATATCTTCACGGTACGGTGAGCGTACTTTCCATGTATCTTCCAGCAAACGAGAATGGATTAAAATGGATTGACATTTTTTTCTATCCTAATGCGTATTTTAAATAGCGAATACTTTTTTGGATCTAATTGGATTCAATTGGATGCAATTGGATTGAAAAACTGCATTTCCTACTCAAAATTTGAAATTGAACAGTATTCACAATTGTGTTTGTGTGTACAAAAAAAGCTAATATTATTTTTAGATTGAAAGGCATAGAGATATGCTCCATGCAATTTCTATAAATGAATAAAAATGCATTCAGAAAAGCATTCATTTTAACATTCGTGAATCAATATTTTTTCTGAAAATCTGATTCCATTTTAATTCATTTCAATTCACTCTCGCTTGCTGGGCTGTCACGTACGTGCGAACTTAAAGCTTACAGTACTTTTGATACGCCTTAAGTACATGCATGTTACTAAACTTAATTAATTTTATATTTTTATTACTAAAATCAGTATTATTATTAATTAATATTTTATTCTAGAATATACATCATAAAATTATGATTTAAAAAATGACGTTTTTCTCTGAATTCGGAAACTATAATTTCATGATACTTCGAAGTGTCACCTATCCGGTTGCATATCGTCATTCACTACCCTTGACTTCTGAAATCGTCTGGAAATCGCTGCGATCACTTCGATGATCCACGAACACCTATATAATCATGGATGTATAACTATGATACATCTGTTCAATATACTATATGATTCTGATAGAAATTTGTGCAATTCAAGTGCAACATCCAATCAGTTACTGTCTATTATTTAATTTTAATGTTAAAACGACTATTTTCAGGTTAGAAAATCATACGCTGTACTTTCGCAGTATAAGTTATCATGTATATCTTCGACTAGAGATCTCCACGCTAAACTAGAGTCTCCCTTCTGTCGATAATGATACGCCGTATTGAAATGATACGGGTTATGTTCCATGATATATCTAAACAGTAAGTACAGATCAAAGACATAGGTGTGTTCGAGGAGACATTATTCGCGCTATGGACGCAAACGCTACCAATGCTGTTTTTGGAATCGCAATAGTAACTTTTTTCCGTATACAGGAATTAAAAATTGATATTAACAAGAAACCACCGACTTTCACATTTACAATGAAATCAAATACACAAGTTGAACTTCGCAGAAACTTTGAAAAGGTGATACACAAGCAAGAATTACGTTCACTCCAGCCTAGTGGCAAGCCATCAGCAGAGATTAAAATTGAGATTGCATTCATTATGATAAAATTTGAAATTCACACATTACATACGTACGTTTACTCTACGAAATTCTAAGAGAGAAAAGTTTGGTGCGATTCGAGAACAGAATCCCGTCAAATATTAATCTAACTTTGACGAATTAAACGCTATCAACGCTACGCTAGGGTCATTCACGGATCTGTAAACGCTAACGCTACCAATATACTATCTCGGAAAGAATAGCGTTGATAGTGCGTAGTTGTGACGTAACACGCTATCATTAGTGACGTCATGATCATGTTTGTTAGCGCTATCTGCAGCTTCGCGAATAACGCCTCCCCGAACGCACTCATAGAGAATGGACTGCGCAATCCCTATCTAAGTATTCAAATGTGGTTGACAATAATGAGAGAAAGAGATCGCGGAAGACGGCCAATCTCCTTCTCCTTCTCTCTTCCATTATGCCATTGAATGGAAAGAGACAGAGATAGTCATCTTCCATGGTTCCTCTCTCTTACTTTTATCAATCATTTTTACTCATGGATCTTGCAGTCCATTCTCTATGTCTTTGGTACAGATACAGTTGATACGCTGTACTATAATATCAGTATTATCACTTTTTGTACTGCTACCATACAGTTATGCTGTACACCGCCACTTCGTGGCAATACAGTGTCAGTATGGTAGTGATATTTTGTTCGGGTATCGTGCGGAATATCACACACTTGGTTATCTGAGTAGTTGCAAGCTGATCGCAAGTTTTTCGCGACAGCCAATCTGAAGCTTGCATTTTGAAATCAACGCTTCATATTGGCTGTCGCAACAAATTTGCGATCAGCTTGCGATCAACTAATGTAGAACCGGTTTAATATACGTAAACACTGACACCGATGAGCAAATACTATTAAAGACTCTCGGTATTTATTCACGGATCTGTTAAAATTTAAATGATTAAGGCCCGATTGTTGCACCTTATGGTAAATTTCATCTGGATAAGTCGCAAGATTACCCAATCACCTGCGTGGATTGCCAGATTTACCTTACAGGTAAAATTTATCAAAAGGTGAAATAATCGGCCCTAAAAATAATAAACTAGTAATATGATACTAATTTCATAATTTATTAGTTTTGTAGACATGTACATATATTTAAAACATAATAACACTCGATTTTTATTTAAAACTGTGATTTTAATGATATCATCCAAGATTGATTATCAATAGATGTGATAATTGCAAAGGAAAAATTGTAATTTTTCGACAATATATAAGATATTATATCATTAAAAGTATGCATACTTATTTATATAATAAAAGCTTTTATATAATAAAAAAAAATCACAAATTTAATAACGTACCATCGAAACCTAACCTAGATAACCAAGCGATATCCGCACCAATCCGCATAAGATACCGCTATCGTATTGTTACTGTACCATGAGATGGCGGTGTACGGTATAACTGTACGGTAGTAATATAAAAAGTGTACATCATATTATAGTGTGTAGAGCGCTTTGACTATAATATATGGGTCAGTATTCAGAAGAACGCGCTTACAACAATGTTAGTCCGCTAACATGCTATAATTTACGTTATGCATATTATAGAATTTTAGAGATAAAAGCGCGTTTTTATCAAGAAAAGCGCATTTTGAATATGGACTATAGACTGCTAGCACTTCATTTTTGCTATAGGAAATGCATACTCCGATATCACCGAATCGCCACACTGAAATTGGCTGAAGATTATTAAGGTGAAATCATACAGTCCGGAATAGGACTGCGGAACAGAATGTGTTATCAAAGCAACCAATCAACGCTATTCCGCACTTTTCCATCACGCAAATTTTTTGTGTGCTATGATGTATCCAGCGTGAATATAATTTAAAAACTACTAATTTCATTAATAATTTGCTTATTAACACTAAATATAATTTTTCAAATTATAAAAACAATTATCACATTTAATGTTACAATTAATATTTATAATCTCGTAACAATTTTTTAAATTGCTTTGACGGATTTACTATCATTTTTCCGCTTCATTGTGTGAACATAGCGCACAAAACTGACGTGATGAAAAAGTGCGAAAAAGGGCACACTGAAATCGCACGTAGTGCACCATTGATTTTTTGATCTTGGTATCTATATTTATGCACTCAGATTTTGTCATTTTGCTTCATTCGTCCCGATATTACGCAATTCCATCATATTAATCAGCATCAATTTATTTTAACTTCTCAAAATATGATTATTACAAGAACAATGACGCACTCGCTATTCCACACATCAAATGCGGAATAGCGTTGAATGGTTGTTTCGATGACGCAGTCCTATTCCACTGTGATTTAACCCTTAGACTCCGAAACAGTAAAGACCGGCAAGTTCAAATACGAAAGTTGCCATACTTATATTATATACGCATCGTCACTGACTGTTCTTCTTCTTTTTCTTTTTCTGTTTTTCCCTTATTTGATTTCCCGACTCAAGTACAGAGTCACAATACCATGCAAATTAATAGATTCTATAATCTTTTGAATTTTCTATAATTCTTAGTCTTCTCGGGGAGCAGAGACTTTTACTGATCGTTGCACACCGTAAACATGCATATACTATAGTAAAAAAAAATTCCTTACTTCCGCAGAAAATTACTGTTCGAGGCGAAGCCTAATCTTCCAGCTTGGCGACACGTCTGAAGTTGGCTACGTTTTTTTGTTTCTTTTTGATTAGAAGTAAAATGAATGATCAAAGTGAACACACACAGACCAAGTCCGAACATAGCCCGAATATTAGCCAGCAAACGAGAATGGATTGAAATGGATTAACATTTTTTTAATGTGTACTTTAAATCCATGAAAATGGATTAAATGGATTGAAATGAATTAGATCTGAGCTGACACTAGTTTAATATTCGAAAAAAAAAAACAATCACATTTAAGGGTTACAAATTTTATTCCTAAGACATTTATAATAATTATCTGAAATTAACTATAATATTATACTTCAAATTGATTTTAAAAAACGCACCTTAGTGGGATTCGAGAACCTGAGACCTCTAATATTATGGGTCTTCTAAATTATCCACTACACTACTTTTTCAATTGGTAAATGTGTTATTCATTCTCTACTTCAATTACAACCAGCTAAAGTAGTAACAAAATTATATAGATATAATAAAAATATCATCATTTAACAGATATAATAAAGTATAAACGATTTACATTACTATGAGACAACATTGGGTAAGTGTTGAATAATCTAATCTCACTTGGCCATGATTAGTCTCCCAGCAAACGAAAATGGATTGAAATGGATTAAAATAAATTTTAGACATACGGATTCATGAATGTTAAAATGAATCCTTTTTAATTGTGAATGCATTTTTATTTATTTATAGGAATTGCATAAAGCAAATGTCTGTGCTTTTTCAATTCTGAATGCATCCTTATTCATTTATAGGAATTGAATAGAGCATATCTCTATGCGTTTCAATCTAAAAATAATTAGCTTTTTCTGTGCACAACACACACATTGTGAATACTATTCAATTCAAAATTTTGAATAGAAAATGCAGTTTTTCAATCCAATTGAATCCAATTGAATCCAATTAAATCCAAAAAAGTATCCGCTATTTAAAATATGGATCGAAAAAAAATTTCAATCCATTTTAATTCTCGTTTGCTGGGATACAAAATAAATAACAATAAATAAAGGGCAAAGTAAAAGTCAAACACATTTTAAATTGTAACACAATTAAATAGAATAAATTATAAATAAAGAAAAATAAAAATATAGAAAACAATTTAAATTCAAATATAAAACATTACAAGTTTCGGCTATCGGATTGAGCCCTCTTCAGACATTTAGTTTATCAGAAAGATCGCTGTACAAAATTAATTATCGAAAATACCCGTATATTCCTTATAATAACAGCTCGAGTGAGTCTTGATATAGAACTCGACATTATTCGCATACGATTGGACAGTCAAGTGTGTTTTCATTATCTCTTGGAAAAAAATCAAAAGTCATGTGTAAATTATTCAAACAATTTACGTCCATATAAGTAAAACAGACAAGTACGTCTATAAGTATAAAAATCATTTAAGATGTATACAATTTAATGGAACGCAGTTATGTAAGACGGACATAGAGTGTCGATTATAATGTACGCTCGCTGATACATTATAATCGACACATTATGTCCGTCTTACATAACTGCATACTTGAATAATTTACACATTCTTTACCTGAATAGTTATTAGAGCTGCGTAAATGTAAACGTCACCCCTCGTGTATTATCCAGTCTAAATACATCTTATTATCCAGTGTAAATACAAGAATAAAATGATACACGGGAGCACTCGGGTAATATTGTCGAACATAGCTCAACTCAACATTTAATAATCATGAAACATAGCACCACGTTTTTTGTCAGATTCTTTCATTTTGAATGAAAACGTGTTGAATGAATACGTTTTTATCAAATTTCGTGGTGAGGCCCACATTCTAAATAGTTATCATAAATAGTTATCATATATAAATAAATAAATACAAATTTCTTATCAATACAAAGTTTGTTGCGTGCAAGTTTACCTCATTTAACTCTGACTATTTTTATTTTAATTTTCCATTTTATTTATACAGACTTTTCTTTATGATCGCTGAATACATTATACCAATTTAATTATTGTATTATTAAATTATCATATTATTCGTTATTTGCGATAATTTCATGAAATTTTCAGATGGCTCCCGGTAAAAAATTTTTCGTGCATAAATATGTATAAACATACATAAACACGGATAAATATTCATAAACATGTGTAATTATATGTGAAATATGTCCATACATATTCATACATCCTTTTTCTTCTTTTGTAAAATTATTTTTTAGTGTAATAGAAATAATAATAATCATGTGAAAACATTAAATATAATTAAAAAGATTATTTTCGCACTATTTGTTTTTAGAAAAAATCAAGTTTAAAGAAATGTAAAAAAATTACTTACATATAATTATATATAAAATTATACATAATTATGTATGAATAATTTTTTTTACATTTTTCCAAACTTGTTTTTTTCTAAAACAAACAATGAGAAAATTATCCCTTTAATTATTTTTTATGTTTTCATTACTATTACACTGAGAAATAATTTTATAAAAGAAAGAAGAATGAACACGTATAGACATATTTCATATTAATTATACATGTTTATGAATATTTATGCGTATTTAAGTATATTTATACATATTAATATATATTCATGCATGAAAAATTTTTTACCGGGTTATTGTACATACTTGTGACATATGTGAAATAATCATAGATGAAAATAGCATTTCTTCTTCTTCTAATTTAGTATGGCTCTCGCCATCGGAATGACGACGATTCCGGCCAGATATGAACGACAACGATGTGTTCATCTGACAGCCAGGCGCGCCTACTATCCTGGGGATCGATTCTGTATCTTCAAACAAAGTGAAAATTAGAAAAGTGAACAAATTTACTAGATGTTGATCAATGAAATTATTAGTATTCTAAGCAAATTCGCTTATTTTTGTAATTTTCATCTCGTTTCAAGATACAGAATCGATCTATTGGGAGGGAGCAAAGGAGTTAAGATTTCTCTCGCTCCCATTGCAACAAGTATATTTGTTGGGAAGAATCAAACATTGAGATTTAGGAGGAAACACGTTTGCATTATTGCAAGATGTCGGTCATGAGAGTACGTTCATAATTTAAGAGAAGTGCGTATTATGTAAGGGTGAAATCACACAGTGCGGAATAGGACTGCGGAATAGACAATGCGTCATTAAAACAACTACTCAGCGCTATTCCGCTTTGATGTTGCGAAAGAGCGAATGCGTCATTTTTCTTGTAATAAACCGTCGTATTCTGAGGTTAAAATAAATTGATGCTGATTGATGGAATTGCATAATGTCGAGACGAATGAAGCAAAATGATAAAATCCAATTGCATAAATATAGATACCAAGATCAGAAAAAAACAATGATGCATTATGTGCATTTAGTGTGCCTTTTTCCGCACTTTTCCATCATGTCAGTTTTGTGTGCTATGTTCACACGATGCGGAAAAATGATACTAAATGTGTTAAAGCAGTTAAAAAAATTGTTATGAGATTGTAAATATTAATTGTAAAACATTAAATACTATACTAGTGACACTTGTTTTCGCAATTTGAAAAATTTTTTTATTTAATTTTAATAAGCAAATTATTAACGTGAAGTTAATAGTTTTTAAATTCACGCTGGATACATCTTTGACGCATCATGTGAACATAGCACAAAATTTGCGTGATGGAAAAGTGCGGAATAGCGTTGATTGGTTGCTTTAATGACGTATTCTGTATTCCGCAGTCCTATTCTGGACCGTCTGATTTCACCCTAAGGATGCGTTCTGAGTAAATGCATGCAGTGCATATGTAACATTTGTCTCGGTTGTTCAATGAATAATAAACAAAGGTAAAATGATATATTATGCACTTCATGAGTAACTAAAAGAAATGTTCATTGATCCAGCGGTTTTATTTTATGCTTATGCAGCTACGTCATTTTGTGTGTGGTGGCTTAGGGTGTAGCCACACAAACTCGCATAGCCGCAAAAATGTATGCACAAAGAAAATTACCCAATCACATTTTATGTGCGTCTTTATAGAAGAAATGCGATTGGACAAATTTCCTTATGCATATGTCTATGCGGCTATAATAGCAAAGGCAAGTTTTTGTGGATATGTTAGTCGCAGCACAGAGTCTCGCAAAAAGCATAATGCACAGTGCATAAGGGAATCGACCAATTGAAATTCTTTTCTGTGAAATGGGAGGAAAAGAAAGATTGTGATTCCCTTTGCGGCACAATGTCCTATATATATGATACCGTCTTAACCTAAATTTTTTTATGCTTTTCACACAGTTTCTAGTATTACTAATATTACTACAATGAAAAGAACATTATTAGTTTTATAGAACATCAGTTGTTATAACAAAAACTGCCCAGTAAACGAGAATAGATTGAAATGAATTGAAATGGAATCAGATTTTCAGAAAAAATATTAATTCACGAATGTTAAAATGAATGCTTTTCAATTCTGAATGCATTTTTATTTATTTATATTATAGAAATTGCATAGAGCATTTCTATGCCTTTCAATCTAAAAATAATATTAGCTTTTTCTGTGCACACAAACACAATTGTGAATACTGCTCAATTTCAAATTTTGAATAGAAAATGCAGTTTTTCAATCGTATCCAATTGAATCTAATCAAATTAAATCTAAAAAAAAATATTCGCTATTTAAAATATACATTTGGATAGAAAAAAATTTCAATTCAATTTAAAAATAAACAAACTGGAAAAATTCATTCCTTTTAACAATATAAATGTGATTGTGACTAATAGCTAATTAGCCGAAAGTGAAGTCTGCGAGGTTTTTTAAATCGCTGATTACGAATCTAAAGTCAAAATTAAAAAATTTCAAATGGTGGACCGAGCTATTTTGCATTCGCCATTTTGAATTTGAAAATCTGAGGTCAAATTCGTAATTAGCGACTTCGAAAACCTCCGAGTTCATCCTGATCAGGTCACCTTTTGCAAATCGATCCGCCATTTTGAATTTTGAAAATCTGACGTCAGATACAGATTTGTAATCAGCAATCCCCGAGTAACAAATTTCAACTCAATCCTACATAAAGAAAAATGTGTGCTTCAAAGAATTGATAAGCTTACATACTATGTGTTATGCATTATGTAAGAATTTATGCTTTATGGACGTTCTACAATAAGTAATTATCTAAACTTTAAATACGATAGAAAACGCCAAGATCGGTCAAATTTTGCATGTTACGAATAATACATTATATATTCTTTTATTAAATTAATTTATTTCAGATATGATTGCGAGCAAGATAACATTCGATTTCAACACAATCATTTTGACACGCTAATAAATTAAATTAGAAACAAAGTAAGAAAGAAAGTAAGAAATTTATTGCGAAAAATATTACCTCAGCCAGGATCCTGAGCGAGGATCCTCTCAGTTGAATATAAGAAGAATAATTGACTAGGATTTCTTTTGGCTTAAGACTTAAAGCTTAGGTAATGATTTATTGTAGAAAGCCCCCATCATGCTTTGAACTTAACTGCTTACAAGATGTCAGGTAACATGTATTTAAAGAAAAGAAAAAATATATGCCAAAAAAATATATGGAATACATTCTTCTTAATAAAAAACGAATATAAAATAAATGTAATTAGTCAAGTATTTCATTATGCAAGACATATATAGATACATAAGATAGACTGGAAGTGATTAAAATTGTCAATGTATTATAGTGAAGAAAAAATTTGGCGTGCCCGGATAGCATTAATTGTATTTTTATGAATAAATTATTTCAACACAGTATTAACATTATAAATTAAAATATATAGTGACAGTTTGTAGGACATGAAAATATATTTACAAATAATAGACGTGATATAAATTATGCAGAAAAATATGTAATAATATTGATAATATTTAGATATAGAAATATTATTCATAACGAATTTACAAGATCAATAAGCTATTATTAACATCTCTTCTTTGTTGAATTATTATTTTCATCTATGTATTCTTTCCTCTTGTAAGAGTACATCATAAAACGTGGTGGCAGCGCCAATTATCACATTGCAAATTATGTAGAACAAGAATTTCCAGATTCTAATTAAAAAAATTATATTATCAATAATATTTTTTAATCAATTTGATGAGGATTAAGAATTCGTTACCTGTTTTACAGACAAAATGATGAATCTTAAGCACTTTCCTCACGCAGATGAAAATTCGTGACATTGTATATTATTATTTGTCCATATCTTAATACGTGTCCGCTATTTTATATGTGTGTCAAAAGTTTAGATTATTCTAGAATTATTTTTAAGTGTGTAGAGATCTTTCTTTAGAAAAGGAAGATAAACATCAAGCAAACCTTCAGTGTCACTTTGCTTATTGATACTACTTATTTGACTTTTTATATAATATATATCATTTCAGAAATTCTTCTTTTAACTAATGATTGTTCTGTATTTAAAATTTTAGTATTATCCCAATCTAATTCATGCATCTCATTCACTTGGTGGCATGAAACTACTGATATATCGGAGATGGATCTTCCTATATCAACCTTATGTTCTTTAATTCGAGTTTTTAATTTCCTTTTTGTTTGGCCAACATAAGAAGACTCACAATCCAGACAATTTATCTTATAGACCACTCCACAATGGTTCTCTTTACATAAGCGATCTTTTCCTGTTTTTATAAATCTATTAAGTTTATTTATAGGTTTGTAAGCAACATTAAAACCATGACTATGTGATAATTTATTAAATTTTTCCGATACTTTGCTTAAATGTGATATTACAAAAAACTTTTTTTCTTAAATTAGAATTAGAATCGTTTTCATTATTACAATCACTATTTTTATTTAAATTGATTCTATTTTCTAAAGTTTTTATTCTATTTTTGATTGTTAAAAAGATGAATTCAAGAGCATAAATTTTGACCGATGAATTTAATGTCAGATTTATGTGAATTTTGTGAAATTTTATGAATATTTGTAATTTTTATTGAAGATGGCCAGATTGTGGCCGAAGCATCTAAATTTATTAATGTAATTATATATTAAATATCACAAAGAATATTTTATGCTGTGGTTTTATGCTCTTCTTTTTATGAACATATGTTATTAATTACTACTAATATGTTAGTAGTACTATAAATGTTTTGTTTTTATATGGAAATTATTTGCGATACAAATTAATAACATATATTTTTACAAATAACAATAAAATAGTAGTAATTAATATAAAAAAATCCTATCTCTGATAAAGATCGAGCATTTATAGGATTAAATAAAGTTCTTTAAAAGATAATCGTTCGAATTTTAATTAAAAAAAATTTTTATTACAATAAAATAGAAGAAATTACAAAAATTACGAAAAATTATGAAATTATGAAAAATTTTCCTATTCCAAAACAATATGAGTATTTGCTCTTGTATATAATCAATTCAAAGTCAATAATTGAAAAAACGAGCAATATTATTAGATAGATAAAAAGAGTCATCGCAAAATTAGATATTTTTTTATTCCGTTTTTTGAACTTCTAATTTTGAAGCAAATATTGTGCCAAATGATTAATCATAATGAGACAATAATAAAATTTCTAAGTTAAGTATATAATTAGTTTACGAAATGTAGAAGGTCGAAGTGGTACCTGTCGCTATTGAGAAAGTATGACACTATTTGTATTTTCACTGACTTAATATTCATGTTAAAAAATAGTCCCGACAGTATTTTAAAGTATTTTAAAATCTGAAATCAAAAATAGAAAGTAACGAATCCAATATAGCTGCCCGAAATTGCGAAATTCAAAATAATCTGAACAAATATTGCTTCTCGGGGAGCTTTTAGATTGCTGATTATGAATCTAAAATCTGAATTCCAAAATTCAAAATGGCGGATACAATATGGTGGATGCAGATATGCAAAAACAAGATTTTTTTGTGAAAATCGAAGAATTATGCGTTGTTCACACACGTTGTTTTTAAAAGAGTATAAAAAAGAGTCAAGGAATGATTTACGGTTTTTAAAGGATGGATGAGTAAAAAAATACCGGAAGATCTTCTACGAGGAATTTACGAGGTTTTAGAGTTCAAATATTTTCAGATAGAATTTGTAATAAGATCTTAAAAGATCTCTACACCGTAAGCAAAAGAACTATTCATGAAATATGTTTAACTACAATATATTAGTGTTCACCATCCTGGATCCGCTATTTTGAATTTTGGAATTTAGATTTTATATTTGTAACTATTTTTTAATCTGAATATTAGGGTAATAAAAACACAATAGTATCAAACATTTTCGAAGGATAGGCACAACTTTGATCTCGTGTATTTCACAACCAGCTCAACTTAAAAATTTTATGCGATTATTGTCTTATCATGACTAATCATTTGGCTCAAAAATTGAAGTCTAGAAAACGAGCGATTTTTGCGGTAGCTCTTTAATTGTAAAAATTATCGTTTTTTAAATTATTGACCTTAAATTGATTATTGAAAACATTTAAAAAATTTTTCTACTAATAAAAAATTTGACATGATGCGAGAAGTTTTTTGTGTAGCGATTACTCGAAATACGATTCTAATATCAGAGAGAAGCCTGAGAATTGTGATAATGAACATGTTAGCTAATATCCGTTAGCTATTGTATCATTTTGGACGGCACCTGGTACTCAACCTTTATTCTTGTCCATATACACCAAACATCATGCATTGAATTATCAATTATGATTTTGCATCCGACATAATATATTCTTAAGATAAGAATTTGATAACAATGAATATATTAGATACGATACATTAGAAACCAAGTTATTTTATTCTTTCAATAACTCAATTGTTTTACTTAATATATTTTTATATGTAAAATAACGTAAAAAAAATTATGTAAAATAATCATATAAAAAAAAAACAACTGAGATATGTAATGCATATGTATGCAGCATTAAATAAATGACCTTGTAGCCAAGCAAGATTACGCTACAGACGTGTGCATATCTTTTATCAGTCGAGTTCCCCCAGTAGTTCTGTTGAAAATTGATATTATAATATAAAAAATTAGATGGTGCATGTAAAAGACCTTACATACATATGATCCTTTATGTGTATAATTTATTTTTATATAATAATATTATCTATAAACTGATTTATAAACTCCCATGTTTAAAAGCTTGGTCGGTATAGTATCTTTTTTCATCATTACTACGTAGTACTATATACATGCGTAAATTCCTAGTACGATAAATTGTTTTTCTTTAACGCCGTAAACGGCAGTAACAACTCGTCGTTCAGTAGTCTTGTTCTGTTACTTACTTGAGTACACTTGTGCGCTATCATTTGCCGGGAATCGCGGAAGTGAAATTGAACATAGTATTATACTTATCATCCTATCCATCATCATATATTTAGCTCAAAATCAATCGTAACGTTATAAATGTCATTTAATTCTGATTTTAACATTTGTCGAAAAAAAATGTATGACACATAAATTTTTTCTTCCTTAAGAAAAAAATATTTTATATAAACTTATATATAATTTTACATAATTATATATAATTGTATATAAATGGACATATTTAATATATAATTATATACAATTATATATAACTTTATATATAATAATATATATACAGGGTGTCTGGAAATAATTGCCAAATATTTCATGGGCAAATAGAGAGGACTAAATTGAGTCGAAAAGTACTCTACCATTTTATAATTTTCGCAATAGTTAACAAGATATTAATTACTAAAAATTGCCAAATATTGGTCTTGAATAATTTTTTACTCAAATA
>NW_011626816.1:97832-113938 GCF_000204515.1 Acromyrmex echinatior | reverse complement strand
TGAAAATTGCAAAATGGTAGAGGACTTTTCGACTCAGTTTACTCCTCTCAATCTGCTCATGAAATATTTGGCGATTATTTCCAGACACCCTGCATATATAAATATATATGTACAATTGTATATAATTATATATAAAATGTGTCCATTCATATACAACTATATAAAATTATATATAATTTTATATAATTTTATATAATTACATATAAAACATTTTTTCCCAGACATTCTCAATAAATATTGACATAATATATATTGCGTAAATATATTGCGTTATTAATTTGATGATAATGATGCAAATCTTTTTTACAAAGTTTTTTTTATTAAATAAAAATTACTCATCAACTCCGTATCATTTATCATACAAAAACTGTATTTATTTTTCTCAAATAACACGTATCACTTAAATTAATTACTTTTATCTTATAGGACAATTGTTTTTTCTTTATTTTTATTATAACTAGACAACGTAACTACGACATTGTGTAAACATACATAAATAAGTAAAAGAGTATAGATGAAAGAATGTTTTTTCTTATAAATTTCTTTATTTAATACAAACCGGTTAATAAAAACCGGATATAGAAGCAAAGTAATTATACTATACAATTCTTATTGTGTATACGCTGCGTATGATAATAAAATCCTTGAATAATAGTCATAAATATGGAATGACTACAGAGAAAATTAGCTAAAGACTTTATAAAAAATTTGCATCCTGGAACTTAAATTTAATAGATTAATGTATATTAATCGATGTGACTATCATAATTCAAGTACTACAGCATTATATAAAATGTAATGGAAGAAGTAATATTAACAACTCAATCTTAATTCTACTTTATTTATTTATAGTCAATACAGCTCATAATTTATAAATTTTCGGTGTAATTGGTGTGTAGTTTAATACTGTCTACTTTCGTTCCATCTATCACTGGAAGTGAACTAAACTGTTCACTTCTAGCTACACAATCGATTCGACAGGAATATCTTAATATCACTTTATACATTATATGTATATATTTTTGATATTTGTTTGTATTAGCTTAGGATAAAAACCACCATGTAATACGTGGAATTAATCTCTCTAAACAAATACAACTGTTCTCTTTCGCGTATAATTAATTATTAAATCGAGATATATCGCTTTCTAGCTGCAACACTTTTTTATGAATCATTTTACTTATATAACATATTCTAAAGAAATCGTGTTGGACCTATCTAGAGATAAAATTAATTCTTTAAAAAATTCAAAAAGACAAAAGTTTTCTTGTCACTCTGTCGTTATTCATGGTCAAAGAAGGGCCATGAAAGTACTTGCTTTGCGAGATACCTTCTTCATTTGATGTCATCGATCTTTCTAACTTCGCATGCTTACTCCAAGAACCTCTTTTTTTTAATTTTTCAGACAAAACGTTGCAGAATGAAGCTATTGTGCTTCTTTCCAGAATTGACAATATCACGTTAAATATTTACTTACAATACAAAAAAAAACCAAGTTGATTTTGTGAATTCGACGCTTCAATAATTTAACGATGTATTCACCAAGTATTGTACTTTGTTTCGCATTTCTGCTTGTTGCTTCGTTCTCAGAATTTCAGGAAGATTTTACAAATGGCGATGAGCAAAGCGATAACTCGACAGTGCAGTATGATTTTTTCGTAAATTCTACGAAATATCAAAATGAAGAGACGGAACTAACACGGTGCAAATCACACGGTGCAAATCACGAAAATTCTGTTAAGAATAAAAATCAAATGCAATATGAATCTTGTATTAATTCTACAAAAAATAATTGCAAGAATGATTCCGTGCGATACGAGTCTCGTGAACATATAATAAAAAATCACGAAGATAATAATCAGGCAGCTATGGAGTTCTGTACGAATTCGACAGAGATCGATAATTTCACGTTACCAGAAATTAATGAAAATTTCACCAAAACTGAAGACAAGAACAATTCCATATCATACAAATACGATGATTCCAACAGAACAATGAAAACTACCTTTGTTAAAAATGAAGAGTGCAAAGATAATATTACTTGCATTCAGTTCTGTTGTCCTTATGGTTATAACTTGACGATAAAGGGACGATGCGTCAAGCGATGAGCAAAGCGATAACTCGACAGTGCAGTATGATTTTTTCGTAAATTCTACGAAATATCAAAATGAAGAGACGGAACTAACACGGTGCAAATCACACGGTGCAAATCACGAAAATTCTGTTAAGAATAAAAATCAAATGCAATATGAATCTTGTATTAATTCTACAAAAAATAATTGCAAGAATGACTCGATGCGATATGAGTCTCGTGAGTATATAATAAAAAATCATGAAGACAATAATCAGACATCTATGGAGTTCTGTACGAATTCGATAGAGATCGATAATTTCACGTTACCAGAAATTAATGAAAATTTCACCAAAACTGAAGACAAGAACAATTCCATATCATACAAATACGATGATTCCAACAGAACAATGAAAACTACCTTTGTTAAAAATGAAGAGTGCAAAGATAATATTACTTGCATTCAGTTCTGTTGTCCTTATGGTTATAACTTGACGGTAAAGGGACAATGCGTCGAACATGGAGAGGATACGTACGCTTTTCCAAACAAACAGAAGAATGATTCCGGGGAATCATCTCAAATATCTGACGAACTATTTTTGACTGTTCATGATCCATGCGTTGCACAAGGACGTGGTCGTAGATTTGTTTTTGCCAATACATACTTGTTTCTCACCGATGGCTCTTTGTATATGAATACTGGCGAATTCATTTCACCAAAGTCTTATTGCTTTGCCATTTTATTTCGGGATGTATATGACGTGATCGCCTGCACTGATCAGACAAGACTTCCAGTATATATATCCGCGTGCCACTTATTATCTTTGCCGTTCCTACTGTTGACGTTCATAGTATATTCCATATTGCCAGAACTCCGGAATATACATGGTTATTCATTGCGTGCACACGTGGGTTCATTATTCATCACATACGCGATTATATATCCTGGCCAACAAGTTTCTGGATTAGCTGAATTAAAATATTGCGTTGCACTAGGTACAGCATATATAACTATATCGTCCCATATTATTTTAAAAATGACACAACTCAAAAAATTAAGTTTCAAAAAAGGAGACAAACTATTTTTTATAATTTGACAGGAAATTATTAACTAATAATCAAATAATATAATGCAATCAAACAATAACAAACTCCTTTGAAATATATATTTAAAAACATGATCAAATGTCATTTTTACCATTTTGTTTTCGCAACAAAACTGTTCTTTTAAAATTAAATAATTCAATGTGAATTATATATATATAAAATTGCCTCGGTAGTCTAAAGGTTCAGGACGCTTGTATACAAAAGATCCACCCGATTCTATTCCCAGAGGTAATATTTTTTGCAATAAATTTGTATTTACTGTTTTCCAACAGATTAACAACTTTATAATATGACTCCTGATTGAGCATTAAATTTAAAAAAATTGTGGTAATTATTTAGTATAGGGAGCACTCTTCGATGATTTTGACCTTGACATATGTGATCAAGGTCATGATCTTCAAAAGATTTTAGCCCGCGGTTGTCCTATGTTAAAAAGTTATTAACAATCAAAGTTGTTAATTATCAAAAAGGGATGAGTCTAGACAGGAAAGTTGCACCCACATGCAACAGTACAATTATAGAAGTCGTGCGCCCTTAAGCAGGGAGGAAGGGAGGAGGAGGAGTGAGAATCGCTTCGCGTGGAAAGTCAAAACCTATGTAGAATAGTATTTAATATTCTTTTTAAATAGCAGAAACAATACGTTAATTTTGAAATATTTTTTTATTAATAACTTTTTAACGAAGGACGACCACGAACTAAAACTTTTTGAAGGTCACTTGGGATCATGACCTTAATCACATATGTGTCAAAGTCAAGGTCATCGGAGAGTGCTCTCCTATACTAAATAATTACCAAATTGCTTGTCAATTTAATTTAATTCGTGATATTATTGCAGTAGTTTAATTACATTTATAAGTTCGTATATATATATATATATAATTCACATTGAATTATTTAAAGATCCAGCTTCGACCGGGCATTAATTTCTAATATAGGCATTTAATTTCTAACTCATATTGGTTGTATTCTCACATATATGGTCTTTTTGTTTATATCCTTTTTAAGTTGTGAAGATGTTGATGTCCTATAAAATTATAACAAATACGAATTGTTACAATTATATAAATACGAATAATTTATCAAAAAACTGACATAACTCAAAACATTATTAAACAGTTTTACTCGTATTTATCTTGATCAGAGCTCTAAAAATGATTAAATTCAAAATAAAACAATTTCTTCAAATTTCGATCATTAAAACTGTCTTGATTCTAAATATTTTTTGTAAAAGATTCTCTTTTTATTTATAAAAATAGTACAATTCAAAATATATTACTCTTTTAGAAGGTGATTATAATTTTTTTGAAGATCTTAAGAGAGAGACACAAGTGCTATTTAGCAACAAACTGTTAAGTTAATTTACTTTTGATAATTAATAGAGATAATTAATCTTTATCTAATTTATTCATAATATAAATAACTAAAAAATAACATTTTTTAAGTTGTGATACTTTTAAAGTAAGCCTGGAATGATATAATAATGCAATAATATGTAGCTTATTTATATTATATATAATATATAAAATTAGTAGTCTAGGTGTACTTATTTCTGTTTTTCTAATAATTCAATAAAATGGAAATTATTAAATTTTTACAAGAACAAATAATATAAAATAATATTTGACAAATATTTAAATTTTGAATTATACATTACATATACAATAACTTCCCACAAACAACACGAATGACTGTTTGTCGACTTATTGTCGACATTCAGTCAACTTATAGTCGACTTTTAGTCGACTTCGTGTTGTTTGAGTCACATTTTTGCACGTAGATAATTTTCCGATTTAAATAGAGAAATTATACAGTGAAGCATTTAATTTGAACAAAATTCACTTTTTTTTACTTTGCAATGCTGCAGATATGTAGATCAAGAAAAAAAATCTCACAAATAGATATAGTAATAATTATAAACTATAAACAATTGTCATTCTAATATATGCTTGATGATTAACACATTATTTAATTTTATCTTTTCAGCATATATCTTCAACTTCTTCTTTTTGTCGAGTTTTTTTTGGCTAAATGTAACATGCTTCGATATTTGGTGGACATTTAGGTGAGTAATATGTTATAATATTATATGCACGGTGGAAATAATAAGGTGTGCTCGTAATTAATTTAATTAATTTAATTTAATATTAGTTAAATTAATTTAATTAATTTTAAACGCTTTTTAAATGAAATTTGATGTTTAAACTAACAGTTGCTATATGTGAGTAGTCGTTATGTATGTGAGTATAAAATGGCGGATTTCAATTACTGCGCAGAACGTGACGAAAATGTGTTCGAGAAATGAGCACGGGTGCATATCAATCACCTACATCACTAATTGGCTAAGTTAAAATAATATA
Source organism: Acromyrmex echinatior (assembly GCF_000204515.1). Next base: position 108,402 of record NW_011626816.1, on the reverse strand, counting down.
ATTTCATTAGTGAAGCAGTGAAAAATTATTAGGAACGGGACAATGTGACTGATGTGTGCAATTGAATTGTGTGTAAGAGCGCCGCTCTCAATGAGCACACATTTTCACTTCACTCATGATTATACCCTGGTGGGAAAATTTCACTGAAATTATTTCACGTTTTAGAACACTTTTCAACAAAATTTCAGTGTTTAAAAAATATTTTAATTTCAGCGATTTTTAACGCCGTTTTTTTTTTAGCTGAAAAAATTTATTTTCAGCAAAATTTCAGCAAAATTTTGAAGAAATTTCAGTTTATCTTCAGAAAAACTTCAGCGATTTTTCAATATATTAGCTGAAAAATTTTCAGTGAAATTTTTTTGTTCACGATTACTTTTCCGGGATTTTCTTATGACTTTGTTAATTCTTGATAAAAATTATTCGCACTGTACTACACAAAATGAAAAATTTGATATTAAGGAATTATAATAATATTGTAAGACCATGTGCATTTTTAATTTAGATGAACGATGTTTACATTAGGTGTACAATTTTGTTTCCGCCGTTTTTTTTCTGAAATTCGAGGCTTTATTGTAAAAAACTGGTTATACATTTATGATTCGAAGTATTGTCCATCGCTGGCCACTACTTTCTTTCATCTTTCGGGCAGCGTACGAATCCTGCGTCGAAAAAACTGGTCATCTTTTGAGGCGATCCACGAATCGATCCAATTTTTTACTTCTTCATAAGACCGGAAGTACTGGTCAGCCAGGCCGTGTGCCATTGATCGAAACAAGTGATAGTCAGAGGGAGCAACATCTGAATACGGCGGGTGGGGTAGGACTTCCCATTTCAACGTTTCCAAGTATGTCTTGATCACTTCGCAACATGGGGTCGAGCATTGTCATGCTGCAAAATCACTTTATCGTGTCTCTCGTTGTATTGAGGCCGTTTGTCTTTCAATGCTCGATTCATCACTACATCATTTGCGTTCGATCGCCTGTGATTGTTTTAGTCGGTTTTAACAGCTTATAATACTACGCCGAGCTGGTTCCACCAAATACAGAGCATGACCTTGGAGCCGTGAATATTCGGTTTGGCCGTCGACGTGGAAGCATGGCTGGGAACTCCCCATGATTTTCTGCGCTTGGGGTTATCGTAATGAACCCATTTTTCATCCCCAGTCACAATGCGATGCAGAAATCTCTTCGGTCTTTGCCTTTCAAGCAGCTGTTCACAAGCAAACAAACGCCGTTCAACATCTCTCGGCTTCAACTTGTACGGCATCCAATTTCTTTGCTTCTGAATCATTCCCATGACTTTTGAAATGGCTTGTTCAGTCACTCCCAATGATCGTGCCAATTCTTTTTGATTTTGACACGAGTCTTGATCAAGTAATGCCCCCAATTCTGCATCTTCGAAAACCTTCTCTTTTCGGCTATGCCAGTCTTCGACGTCAAAATCACCATTCTTGAAGCGTTGAAACCACTTACGACACGTTCTTTCACTAATAGCGGTTTCACTAATACCTCACCATAAGTATTTGAGAGTATTCGATGAGCCTCAGCCGCAGATTTCTTCATATTGAAGCAGAAAATTAAAACCTCCCGCAAATGACGAGAATTTGGCTCGTAAACTGACATTTTCAATCGAGAATAACTTTATGATGCAGACACAAAACTAATGTTTCTAATTCTTATGTTGACAGATGCCCAAGTTTATTGTATGACGTCTATGATCTATTTATTTCGATCACTTACCGCCAAAGCCATCTATAGGAAAACGGCGGAAGCAAAGTTGTACACCTAATATATTTTAAGATTACATTGAAAATGACTCGATTGGAGTTGAAACGTTTATTTATTATAATTGTTTTGTATTAATTTTGCTTATTTAAATTAAAATTCTTTTATACGTTATTGGCTCTTTGCCCTTCTTGTATATTACTTTTTTTTTAGTACAATTCAGGCAATTTTAGTATGTCAGTAATTTTTTTTTTAAATGTATCGTACTGATGATCAGTCGAGTCATTTTCGTTCGCTTGGTCAATACATCAATATATGATTCTGTCAGAACACTTCTATACAAGATTATTTTTAGATGCAGTCTCCTTCTTTGAGAAGCATTCCTGTACATATTTATTATAAGTGAATAGATTTTCGTGTATTTCTGTACTTTTATAAAACAGCATTTTGATTCTAGATTATGATGCTACTAGGTTAAACTATACTGAAACATTTTACGACTCAACTTTCATATTTCACTCTTTTCAATCATCTATTATGTTTAATATATTATTCTGATGTAATTTAGACAGGTATCAATGCAAATTGTATTCTGACTGGGTTCATACTTAATGTGGCAATAAGGGAAATTTTTATTCTATTTGCAATAAATGTTTTTAATTAGAAATATTATATTTTTCATTTTTCACATATTTATTAATTTTTTAAAATAATATTTAAAACAATATTTCTTAAAGGATGACATTTTAATTTTATATGCATTAAAGCTTATATAATTCAGTGGCCCTTTTAAAACAGATAATGATTTTTTCAAAACCACATTGTTTTGAAAAAGCTGAATTTCTTGTTCATGAAAAGTGGTGATTAAATCTCTGTTAATGACTAAATATTATTTTTCTGTTAAAGATCTTATACACATAATAGATCTTATATACAATAAATGAGTACACTTAAATAAGAAAGCTACTATATTTGCTTAACACTAGGTTACATTTTGTTTCATATTTTGAAAAAAAATAGTTCTTTCATTCTCCCTTATCTATTTTTGTACGTAGGTATATATATATATATATATATTTAAAGGTATATATATATTTAAAATTTTGCATATGTAGACATATATTTTACACTTTATGCAGATACACCTATATTGTATATATTCAACTAGTGAAATGAAAATAATAAGAAACTCCATGCATTCTATTTCACTTTCTTTGCCATATTTAAAGAATTTTTTAAATCCATATATTCAAATAATTATGAGGGTTAATTATAAGTTTGAAAAATCTTGTCACGCGGCAGCAACAAATATTTAAATATACATATATACTTGATTTAAATAATATTTAAATTTATTATGTCGACGTAACAGAAAAGCGTTATCGAAAAAAACGTTAAAGGTAAAAATTCAAAAAAATAAAGTTCAAAAAGATCTTATTAGTTGGGTGGCGCTGTCAAGATCAGGTCAAGGTTACATCGATTTTAAAAAAAATATATGGAATATCCTATTTTTGATGCCAGAATCTAATAGCGGTGTCAAGAGCTTTTCAAAACACTGATAAAGTTATTTTTCATTAAGTATTTTTCGAGTTAAGGCTTGAAAGTTACAATACCATTGGTATTACCATTACGCAAGGCGTCTGACTGATGGCTAAAATCTCTTGAATATTGTTCAAGATCATGTTCTGGATAACATATGTTAAGACAAGGCCAATGGAATTTACGTAAAATGAATTTTCAGTGCAAAAATGAAAATAAGAAGAATAATCTCCAATGGCCTTGATCTTGATAAATATTATCCAGAACGTAATTCTGAATAATATTCAAGAGGTTTTAGCTGGACATCTTGCGTAATACTAATGCTGACAGTACTGTAACTTTCAAATCTTATGCGGGATTTACAATACAGGGTGGGCCATCTATTGGTACGTTTTTGAATTTCGTCGTATGGCAACACCGAACGAGCTACAGACCCGAAATTTTGACAGTTTATTAGTCATACCGTCCGCGGCACGAAACAACATGTTTTCTCTTGAAGAGCGTTTTGAAATTTTAAAAACTTATTTTCAAAGTCAGTGCTGTGTCGCCGAAACTGTACGAATTTTGAAAAGAAATATGGGTCGTGATAGAGCACCCACCGAAGGAGCTATACGCAAATTGGTGAGGAAAGTTCGTGAGAAAGGGATGTTAGTGGATGACATTATATTACGACTGTTTTGAGTGAAATTGGCGCCGAGGTAGTCCAAAACGTCATTAATAATTGGGGTGACCGAATGGCATACTGTAAGGCCAGTAGAGGGAGCCACATGAACGAAATCGTTTTTCATTCTTGACGCGGATACTTTTAGCTTCACAACAAAAAAAAAATTAATAAAAAATATCAATGTATGCTCATTTGATCGCAGTTTTAAAAACGTACCAATAGATGGCCCACCCTGTAGTAGAAAATTGACTAATCATAGTCGATTATTCTTTTCATATCCGACTGTGATTTTCTCCGGTTAATTTTCTACGACTTAAGACTCTACGACTACTACGACTTATACAGGATGGGCCATCTATTGGTACGTTTTTGAATTTCGTCGTATGGCAACACCGAACGAGCTACAGACCCGAAATTTTGACAGTTTATTAGTCATACCGTCCGCGGCACGAAACAACATGTTTTCTCTTGAAGAGCGTTTTGAAATTTTAAAAACTTATTTTCAAAGTCAGTGCTGTGTCGCCGAAACTGTACGAATTTTGAAAAGAAATATGGGTCGTGATAGAGCACCCACCGAAGGAGCTATACGCAAATTGGTGAGGAAAGTTCGTGAGAAAGGGATGTTAGTGGATGACATTATATTACGACTGTTTTGAGTGAAATTGGCGCCGAGGTAGTCCAAAATGTCATTAATAATTGGGGTGACCGAATGGCATACTGTAAGGCCAGTAGAGGGAGCCACATGAACGAAATCGTTTTTCATTCTTGACGCGGATACTTTTAGCTTCACAACAAAAAAAAAATTAATAAAAAATATCAATGTATGCTCATTTGATCGCATTTTTAAAAACGGACCAATAGATGGCCCACACTGTATATATTATTCCTATAGGCACGTAACTCATACAGCACAGAAAGATTGCAAAATGATTACAGATATATCTCATTGCAATGTTATAATATTGCAAATAAATTGCGCAATGTATTTGCTATGCAATGTCATAGCATTATAAAAATGTCTGCCTTCAGCAAGATTGCGCTGTAAGATCGTAGCAATATTATAACTGTGCGCTGTAATGTCGTAACTATTATTAAAAATAATTTATTTATTATTATTGAATATAATATGAAAGACAATTCGTGATATAAATAAAAAAATGCAGAAAAAACTAATCAACATATATTTTATATTATATATAATTTTATATATAGTTTTATATAGTTATTATTATATTTTATACTTAATTGCAAATGTTTTATGTACAGATATATTTTAAAGTTTACGTGTATGTATTATATACATTTTAAACTTTTTCGCAAATATATATTTTACATTTTATGCAGCTACGCCTATTTTATACATTAACTGATGAAATGGAAATAATAAGAAACTCTACGCATTCTACTTCATTTTCTTTATAATATTTAAAGAATTTTTTAAATTTAAATATTTCAAAAAATTATGAAAGTTGATTGTAAAGTTCGAAAAATCTTATCGCGCGGCGGCGACAACAAATGTTTCAACGAACATTATAATTCCTAAATTAATGGAAATAATTAACAATTATATAATTATAACAATTATACGTGTAACTGATCTTTCCATATGTGACAGCAGCTCATTACTCAAAAACCAAAATGTTTTTAATATCTCTGTAACAATGATGCATGATTTGTAAAATCTTGCTCTGTAATATGTATTATGTATTACAATTCCTGATCTCTACATTGTTATAGCGATATTACAGCGTAATCTGCAATGTTGCAAGTTTCTGTGATGTATAGGAATATTATTTTATATTAAATTAATAATATTTTAAACATATTTCTAGAATATTAAACGTAACGTTTGAAGAATATTTTACTGAAATTATATAATATTAAATAATATTTTTAAAAAATTTAATGGATGGTTATATGTTCACTCCTGGTAATATTACATGCTTACCCACACAGTACAGAAACTTGTAACATTGCAGAAATGTTGCAATATTGCAGATTGTACTGTAATATCGCTACAAATGATATGTATTAGGAATTGTATTATAATATATGATACATATAAGATTTTACAAATCTTGCAGCATTGTTATAGAGAGACGTTAAAAAACATTTTGAGTAATTGAACTGCTGTCACATGTGGAAACATAGATCAATTATACTTTATATGATTGTTATACTTTATATGATTATTTCCATTAATTTATGGCTTCTGCATACTGGACGTAGAAACGCTTGCCGCGCGCAAAATGCGAGTATCCAACGCAGTATCCAATGAAAATGTTAGGAACTGTAAGCTTACTAGTTACTTCATCACATTTGCCGTGCGACAAGTGTTTTCGCGTCCAATGTGCGGGCATTAGGAATTATAGTGTTCATTGAAACATTTGTTGTTGCCACTGCGCGACAAGATTTTTTAAACTTTATAATCAATTCTCATAATTATCTAAATTTAAAAAATTATTTGAATATTGCAAAAAAATAAATGAAATAGAATGCATGGAGTTTTTTTATTTCGATTTCACAAAGTTAAGAATATATCGTGCTTTAAATGCTTAAAATGTTACATTTAATATTGTAAGAGAATATGTCTAAAATATGATTACTTGATATTAAATAATATTATGCGCCTATAGGGATATACAAGTGTGCGTGTTGTGTGTAAGTTCTTATGATTATTATTTCACAAAGCTTTAATTTTAAAGAGAGAAATAAAATATTTTTATTTTCAAACGCATGTATTATATATTGGATAATAATTTAATTATTATTGATTAAACATAAATTGCATTTTATAGAGAACTCCGTTCGCATCGAAGAGGAGGAAACCATTATGAAAGAAAGAAGCTTATAATATATTCGAGCTATGCATGGGGAGTTACTATCATTCTCAACGGTTTCTGCGCCATTATGGATAATATTCCCAATCTACCAGAAAATTTGATCCGACCAGAAATTTGCGAAAAACGCTTTTGGTACGGTGGTAAGTGATAACGACAAATATTAACGCTAGCAGAAAATTAATATTTAATTGAAATCTTGATTAAAGAGTACCAATTTTCAAGAGTTTCGCGACTCGGGAATTGTTTTATTTCTATGTTTTCTTATGTATTTTTCTTCGTAGAAATCGAAAATAATCGTATAATAACGCCAGATTTAAGGAAAAACATACATTGATACATTGAAATAAAGTGAATAAAGTGCTTATTCGTATCATTATAAAATCACTGTTAGTTATGCCTTATTGATATATAAATTGATTCCAAATTGGATTAAATGCGAGTAATATTGCATCATAAAATATTAATTAGATTATATATTTATTAGGATACTTGTTATAAAAAAATTAATAATCTCATGAAAAATATAAAAATTTGAAAATACGATAATACATCAATTAATGCTTTCCAACTAATCATCTTTACGAATCATTTTAAATTCGATTTATATCGACTGTAATATAATATATTGTTAATTGGCAACGAAAAAATTTTCTTATTTAAAAAAACAATGATAAATGACGATATCCTTTTTTTTTTTATTCGAATTTGGGACCGAAAGTGATAAAGTTACATCTCCTATGTACATATTTACATATTTATACACACGCATATATATAAACAGCCTATATTTATACATACATACACACATATATACGAGGGCAAGGTGAAAAGTAACTGACCTCAACATGAAAACATGAACTATGTACAAAGTTTTTAGTTAAGTACCAAGTATTACATATCAAATTACTCGTATTAAAAATATCTATAATTTATATTTTGACCACTTTTCTGAACAATTCATAGCTAAAAAGTTAGAGTCAAAAAATATGTTAGCGCTTTTTTTCAAATCTGCCGCAGCAACTTATAAGCCTACCGAGCCTATGTTAACCTGTAGAGAAAAATGGTCAAGGCAGAAATTGTAGCCGCCTTTAATGTGAGCAATATGATATATAACACTTGAATATATACCGAAAAGTTTGACTTCGATGGCGGCATCTTCAACAACAAGTCGTACTTTTTTTCTTAAATTTTCGTTTTTTGCTTTTTTTCTTCTTATGGTTTTTTTGGCTATAACTTTTTAGCTGTGAATTGTTTAGCAAAGTGGTCAAAGGAGAAATTATAGATATTTTCAATGCGAGTAATTTGATATATAACACTTGGTACTTAACTGAAAACTGCGTTCATGTTCATGTTTCATATTGAGGTCGGTTACTTTTCACCTTGCCCTCGTATATATACATATATATATGTGTGTATATATGTATAAATATAGGCTGTTTGATAACGAGAAAATTCTCGCAATAGTTAACAAGATATTAATTATTATAATAAAAATTATCACCGAATATTGGTTTTCAATAATTGTTTACTTAAGTACTATCAACTTTACAGAAAAACAGCAAGTGACAAAAATTATTTATTTTTTTCTTATAGAGTTATGAGAATTTTTTTAGAATTTTTTAATACTACATTTTTTTATGTGGAAAAATAGTTGTCAATAAGAAAATGCATAAAAATTGATAAAAAATTCTGAAAAAATTCTTAGAGCTTTATGACAAGAAGATAAAAAATTGTTTTCTCTAGTTGTTTTTCTGTAAAGTTGATAATACTTGAATAAAAAATTATTTAAATAATAATATGTCCACTATTTTGGAATAAAATCAATATTTTGATATAATAGTGTTCTTTAATAATTCATATCTTGTTTAATATTTTAACAACCGGCTGTTTTTAATCGATTTTTTTATTTTAAAGGCTAGACCTTTTTTGTTAATGTCATAAGTTAATGTCATTGAGTGGCGAAAAAGGTGACGACTGTCGAGTCTCTAAAGGGGCCTGCTGTCCTCTAAATATTAATTATTGCGAAAATTGCAAAATGGCAGAGACTTTTCGACTCAGTCTGCTTTCGACTTTAGTCCGAACATTTTCCTCGGTAACCGCATCGGAGGGCCTGCCGCTGCGGACTTCATCGGTAGTGGAGTTGCGGCCACCACGAAACTCTCGAAACCAATATTTGACGGTGTAATCTGACGGAGTATTAGCCACATAATATTTATCCAACTTTTCTTTTGTTTCCTTTGCCGTTTTGCCTCTCAAAAAATAATGTTTTATGAGAGAACGAAAATCGTTTTCGCAAACACGTCAACAACAATCAGCTCTCAAAATAAAACTAAGGGCAGTATCGCACTGCCACTTGGCATGTCTGTCTAAATATGAACGGACTACAAGGCACCATAAACTTTTTTGCAGTAGTGGCGCATTCTGGCGGTCAAGGAGGTTACTTTTCACCCCATCTAGTACATATACCCTGGTTTGAGCCCGGGAAGGTAACCAAAAATAACCCGTGGTCTATTAAAATTAAATAAGAAAACTTTTTCGTTGCCAGTTATTAATATTACAGTCGATATGAATAAAATCTAAAAATACAAAATGATTCGTAAAAAAATTATTAATTTGGGAAGCTCTAATTAATGTGTTTTATCATATTTTCAAGTTTTTATATTTTTCATTATTAATTTTTTTGTAACAAATGTTTTAATGAAAAATATAATCTAACATTTTGTAGTGCAATATTATTCACATTTTATCCAATTTGGAAATAATTTCTAAATCATTGAGACATAACTGATAGTGAATAATGTCTTTATTCATTTCATTTCAATGTACCAATTTTTTCCTTAAGTCTAACGTTATTATAATGATTATTTTTGGTTTTTACGAAGGAGAATATATATAAGAAAACATAGAAATTAATCGATCCCCGAGTAGTCGCGAAACCCTCGAAAATTGATATCCTCCTTTCAACAATTTTTAATTTAAATAATGGACGTATCATCCACATGTATTAGTGCAGTGTAATACAAAGAATTTGTTTTTGTTTCAGAGAATATAGCAAAATCATTATATTTTTACGTACCCATGAGTATTACTATCGTTAGTAACGTTTTTTTTTTCATCTGCACAACACTAACAATTCTGCACCAGAAAATACATACAGCTAGTGAGCTGAGAGATTCGGAGAGCAAGCGCCACGATGAAAATAAGCAGAGGTATATATTACAATTAAGGCTTTGATCAACTCTGATTAATTTGGATTGACGATTAGATTGGAATGACCAATCATATTATATTTGTCATTTGACTTAACGATGGATGCGATTGATCAATAGACTAATCATTGATTAAAGTTAAGCGGAGTTGGTCAAAGTGGCCCTAAAGAATTAATGTTATTCAATGCACTCGCATTTACAAAAAACTGTATGATGTATAGTTAACTGATACTAAAGGAAAAAATTATTATTATTATTTTTACACATACTTAATAACAATAGTAAACAGTTGAAAATAATTTAAAAAATCAATAAATTAAATTTTAATCACAGAAAATTTCAAAATTTCTTAATATTATATTATAAAAAAAATACGATGTTTAATAAATTAAAAAGACCAGTAGCCATGTTAGAATTTAAAAACAATTATTTTATTAAAAATTAATTAAAACTACAAGAATTATTATGATATATAGATCACTAATACTTCCCATTCTTATATAGGCAATATAATTATTTTATAAATTAGGATCGTTATATGTAAGCATACATTAACGCTTCTGAATTTTCTGATTCTATATATACCTATCT
>NW_011626816.1:66308-96708 GCF_000204515.1 Acromyrmex echinatior | reverse complement strand
TTTACTCAATCTTGCTCTTTCTAGGACTTCGTTTCTTTTCCCACAGCCCTTTTCCATACTTCTTCTTTCCACCAGAGTATTGAATATCTTCATTCTCTTTTCGAAATCGTGAAATTGAAAATTTTTTCCCCAACACTTTACGTTCTCTTTATTGCCATTGTTGCTTTAATCTTTCTTTTATACATATATTTCTCTGTTCCCCTATTTTTCTGCAGAGTTATCCTAGATATTTAATTTCTTTAACTGCTTCTATTTCCTCTTCTTCCATTTCCTCATTTTTTTTCTACTTCTACCTTTCTCGAATTCCATTATACATGGCATCCATTGTAGCATTCACGTTCAATGGGTTTTAATCGGAACTTAACGTTTTAATCGGGTTTTAATCATTGAACTTGTAATTCGATAAAATCCCATTTAACTCGATAAAAGTGATTTTCCAATTTAAAACCAAATGAATTTATATAGCGTACAAAATCCGATAGAATCCCATTTAATTCGGTATAAGCGATTGAAACTCATTGAACTTATAACGTACAAAATCCGGCATAATCTCATTCAACTCGGTATAAGCGATTTTCTAATTAAAATCCATTAAACGCATATATCATAAGAAAATTGACTGCATCTTAATAAAATACTATTGGACGCGTATCCTCTTAAAATCGATAGATTCTCAATAGATTTTATTAAAGTGTGTTTTCTATTAAAATTCGTTAAATGTATATCATTAAAAAAACTTGATAGAATCCTAAAAACTGTGAAAGTGTATTTCCGATTAAAACCAATAGAATGCTATGAAAGCGTGTGCGTAACTAAAACCCATTAAATCCATGTAAAGAAATAGTTGGATCTCTTAAAGTCGGTGAAACTGAATTAACCCTTCTTACTGTAAAAGACGTTAAGGTTGCTGACTTAATCACAAGCGTGCGTTAGCTCAGCGTTAGTGTATTAGACGTTTTAAGGATTATAGGTTGTAGGTTTCTATAGATCTTTAAATCTCAGCGGCGATGCGTTTTCAAAAATTAATTGTAATTAATAAAATAGAATGCAGACAAAAAAAATAACCCCAAATTAAACTAGAAAGATAAAAAAATAGTAATAAACCATGTTAAAATAAAAAAAAATTTTTTTCATTAAAATTTCTCATCAAAATCCATTAAACGCGTATAATATGAAAGCCGATAAAAAACTGTAAAAGCATATTCCGATTAAAACCAATAGAATCTTATTAATACGCGTTTCCAATTAAAACCCGTTATACACGTATCATATGAAAATCGATAGAATCCCATTACGTCCCAAATAACATTTATTATGTTGCATAAGGTATCTAAAAGACGTCTTTTAGGCGTATTATATCTAAAAGATGTCTAAAAGACGTCTTTTAGATATCTTATGCAACATAAATGTTATCTGGGATCATTGCGCGGCTTTCCCATTCAATCTCATTGAACGAAATAAAATTTAAGCGCATTGTGTGTGAATCCCAATAAAATCCTATTAAATTTTAAAAGTGATCTTCATATAAAGATCTTTTCATATAAAGAAAAATGGATTGTATGACCACCTATCAAATCTTATTGAAATTGTATCATAAATAATTCCATTTGAACCTATTACATTATTGTGGGAATTTGTCAATTGATTCTTCTTTTCTGCGAAGGGAATCAATCGGAGATTGCTGTTGCGCATTTCGGATTCAAATTCATAGGAAATTTTTCAATCGGTTTCAGTGGAAATTTTTGAGCAAGGTACTCCTCCTGTCTATCCTTTTTCCATTTCCTCCTCCAAATCCGATATGTACATATTGAACAGTGTCGTGCTTAGTGGACATCTCTGTCTGAAGCCTTTTTTTCCAGAATTCTTCCGATTTCCTATTGCCTATTTTCACTACATTTAGTGTTTCCTTATACATTTCCATAATTCGAAGTCAGATTGTTATCTATCTGCATCTTTTTCATTTCATTTAGTTGTTTTCTGTTTCTACATTATCAAATGTAATTTTTTTGCGAAAAAGGTAAATATCTTTCCTCCTTTCTTGCTCAATTCCCTATTGATCACGTAATTTACCATGTAGATCGTATCCATCGTTTCTCTTCCCTTCCTCTTCCGTTTCTCTTTCCTCTTCTCTTTCTTTCTGAATCCAAATTGTCCTTTCTTCAACTTTTCATCCGTTTCATTTTTAAGTTTTTTGTTTAGAATAGTCGCGTAGATCTTATATGCTATGTCTATTAACGTAATGCCTTTGTACTTTTTAATCTCGTTTTTTTCTCCTCTTTTGTAGGACAGATTAAACCTTAATTCCAGTTTGATGGTATTCTTTCTCCTTTCCATACTCTGTTAATCAGCTTCCAGAATTCTTCTCCGATTTCTTTGGACATAAACCTCCACGCCTTATTCTCTATTTATTCTCTCTTTCGTCTTCTCCCGGCGCCTTTGCCTTCTTTAATTTTCTCAACATTTTTATTAACTCTTCTTTCGAAACTCTTCTTCTATCTTTATCTATCATTTCTTCTTCGCATTCATCACTTTCTAGCTGCAAAACCGTTCTTACCTCCATAAAGTGGTTCCTCCAGCTGTCTATGTGTATAATATATCCCTGCTTGGTCCTTCTGATTTCTTTTTCCTAAACTTATTAATATATTTCCATACATCTTCCTTATTTTTTATATTTCTTATCCTTTTTTCTTCTATTTCCTCATTTCTTCTGTGCTTCGCACTATTCTTTATATCTTCTCCTTTTTATCATATATTCCTCCTTGCTAGTTCTTTCTTTCTTTAGATCCCTCAGTTCTCTTCTTAATTCTCTTTTCAAATCTTTCCATTCTTTATTATACCATTCTCTTTTTCCTAATTTAGGAGTAATCTTCTTCTTATAATTTGTGATCGCACTTTTAATCTTTTCTTTCATTTCCATCAAGATGCCCTCTATATCCTTTTGTGTACTCTTCCATTCTTCGCATCTCTCTCTGGTAGCTATTTACCCTCTCTTCCGTCCAGTCATTTCTCTTTATTTCCACTTCCGTATTCTTCTTGTCTTTATTCTCGATTAATTGCCCCACCAGTTCTACTTCTAATGGTATGTAATCTAATTCCATCCTGTTGCCTTCTACTCTTTTTATCTCTTCTCTTGCTTGTTTCCTATCACGTAATCTATAACAAATAATCTTCTCTTCCCTATGTACGTCCATTCCCTCTTTTCTCCAAAGCTTTTATTCAGTATCACTTATCCCCTTTCTTCTATTTTACTTATTAATATATGTTTATTATGTTATCTATGAATTCTCTACTTTCACTTTTCTTTTCATTTTCTTCTGAATCTCTTTCGTTACCTATTATTGCGTTTAAATCTCCTCCTACTATTAAACACTCTTCCTCTTCTTCTGAAATATGTTTCATTAATAACTCCATTGTTTTTTCTATCTCTTAACTGTACACTGTAATTATTCTCCATTTATTTTCATTATATTCCATTTTACATTTCATCACTGCTTCATTTAGTTTCATAACTTTATTTAGTTTCATAACTTCTCCGTTCTTTACTCTCTTGTTCACTGCAGTGATTATCCCGCCTTTTGCTCTTCTTTTTTTATGCTCCTTTCTTGCTGGTCCCTCGACAACCTATTTTTAATCTTTTCCCATCTATCTTCGTCTACCCATGTCTCAAGTAATCCAACGATGTCAAAATCCTTCAGGTATTCCCACGTTTCTTCACATTTATTAAATAGTCCCGCAATGTTCTAGAAACAGATTCTTATCTTTCTTTCCATCACACTCCTGCTACCCTTATCCTTTTCTTATGCTCTTCTCTCTCTTATTCCAACGTAGCCACTTATCTTTCACAAATATCTTACCATAGCTTACCTTCACCATTGTTTCCTTCTTTCTCTCCTCTTTTGCTTTGTTCTTCAATTATTTCTGCATTTCTCTTTCCATTTTTGTTAGATCATTATCTATAAATCCCTGCACTTAAGTTCTTTTTTCAAATCATAATCTTTCTTTTTTCTTCCCAGCTTTTCAATTCAGTTACTATGTGTACTTATTATCTCTGTCATGTATCTTGAACGCTTTTCTTACTGTTACATCTACCTTCAAATTTTCTTTAATGAATACTAATACTTGCTGTTCCATTTTGTTTGTTTATAATAATGATGTTTTTCTTCTCCTCTCTCTACCTTTCTTTTCTCTCTCCCATTCTAGCTTTTCTATTCTTTGTTCCAGCTTCCTCCTTTCTATATTGTATTCCTCCTTATTCTTATTTTTTCTTCTTTCCTCTATTTCCAATTTTTTTCTTTCCATTTTTTCTTTATTTGTTCGATCATATATATATTATTTGTTCTGTCATATTTTCGTTCATCTATTCTATCCGTTTGCATATATTTTCCTCCATTTCTCTCATGATCTCCCTCTTTATCATGGGCTCTTCTTTTCCTGTTACATTCTGCATGTTTTTTTTATAGATTTATTTTTACTACCTAATGAATAATAATAATAATGAATAATAAATCTTCCTAGCATTGGTGCCATCTAACGGCCGTAGACTCTTCGTTCCTCCTCCTTTCCCAATTCGCTCTATTTTCTATCTAACCTAGAGGTTTTCCCGAAACTTCTAATTTCCTTTCTTCAGATTTTTTTTCTTCATTTGCCTTCTTTTCCCGGAACTCTCCTACCTTCTTTTTTTGTGCTCCACTTATTTTTTCCTTCTTTTCGTTTCTGGCTGTTTCTCGATCAATATTCATTCTGTTAGCTGTATGTCTTCACACTATCGTTTGCTAACCGGAAATCCTCTGTGTGTGTGTGTGTCTGTGTCTGTCTGTCTGTGTGTGTGTGTGTGTGTGTGTGTGTGTGTGTGTGTGTGCAGTGATTCGCATTAATATTCGTCAACATCATAATAATAGAGAAACTATTATTTCTGAAATATAGTTTTTATAGGATTAAGAAATTTACGGTTTTTTAATCATTGGAAACGCTCATTATAGATGTAAAAAATAATAATTTTCTTTATTTAATTGTAATTTTCAATGTAATAAATATTAAATAAGTTAATTCTTAATTTTAGAATCACAAAAATATTAAGACATTCAATATATTTTATATTTATTGACCCTTGGAAATCAAATTAATTTATTCCTTACTTATTTACCGTGAAGTAAGTCATACAAAATATGTGACTTATTTCATGTTGAATTTAGTTAACCTAATTTCCCCAAGATCACACAAATTAACAATGAAAATGGGATATAAAGGTAAAAATAGTTGATAAACATCAACTTGTTATTTTTCATTATGAAAAAGGCAAATCATATCGAGAAATCGATAAATTAATAAATTTGAATTAGAGTAGCAGATATTGTAAAAAGATGATCGTGAAAATTACATTGAATCAATACCTCAGAAAGGACGTCCAAAATTATTTGATTCACGGGATCAACGTAAAATTATTGGGAACATAAAAATAAATTCTGGATTAATTGCTACAAAATTGAATTATACGAAGAGACAAGAAGATATATCCTGATACAGTTCGTAGAGCATTAAAAGAAAGTGATTACGGTAAAGTTGCTCGTAAAAAGCCATTCATAAATGAAGTGAATCGAAAGAAAAGATTCATTTTCGCTAAGGAATTTATTTCTAAAGAACAAATATAGTGGACTGATGTAATATTCGCTGATGAGAGCAAATTTAATGTTTTTGGATCTAACAGACGGAAAATGATATGGCGAAAAGCAAGCGAAGAATTCAAGCTGAAAAATTTGAAGCCAACTATGATACACGGCGGTGGAAGTTTAATGATTTGGGGTTGTATTTCAAGTAAAGGAGTGGATGAATTAGTTTTCATTGGCGGAATTTTGGATAAAAATAATTATTTAAGTATTCTAAAAGACAATTTAATAAAAAGTGCTAATAATATAAATATACGAGGTAGTTTCAAATTTTATCAAAACAATGATTCAAAACATAAGTCGCGAATAGTATAAGAATATTTATTATACAACTCTCCAAAAGTATTACATCCTCCACCACAGTCATCAGATTTAAATCCCATAGAAAATTTATGGAATTTATTAGATCATAACATTTGAATTACACCTACAAAATCAAAAGAAGAACTAAAATTACGATTAAAAGAGGAATGGACGCGCATTACATCAGATTATTTAACAAAAATTATTTCTAACATGTCTAAACGTTTGCAGTATGTTATTAAACAAAATTATCCAACAAAGTATTAAAATTATTATCATTTCGTTTATAGATATTTATATTATTATATCTTGTTAAGTGTCCGAATATTTGTGCGATATAAGAATTAAGCAAAATTCTGTCTATAATTTAATATATTCGAAACTATATCATATAAATAGTAATTATAAAAATAAAATTTATATTTCTAATCACTATAATGAATTTTTCAATTTAAAATAAATTCTCTGTGATTAAAATTTAGCTTATTGTTTTTTAAGATTATTTACTATTATTGTTATTAGGAACATGTAAAATTACTAATAATAATAAAAAAAACATTTCACAAATATTTTTAGCCCTAAAAAATATTATACATTTTATTAATATATCTTGTAATCACAATTGAAACTACAAACAATATATTTGATCATAGGTTTAGTATGTACTTGAAACTATTCATAGTGATGGGAATAACTTGGGTTTTGGAGATACTAGCGTGGGTGATTGGTACCAATATTCTACCAAAGTACATCTGGTATCTGGCCGACATCATAAATGCCTTGCAAGGTCTCATCATTTTCGTTGTATTTGTGTGTAGAAGAAAGATCAAGGAAATGCTATTAAAACAATTTCGCGGGAAGACTTGTGGTCCATTTAAGATTCCAATAAGTGATAGTATAGCTTCGAATACTACTACAGCCACTTCGCTGTCCGGAAGTTCAATATCCATGCAACAAATCAGTTCCTCTAATTAACAGCTAATCATCTCGTAAAATTTAATTAATCCTACTGGTTGCAATACAAAGAGAAAATTCTATTATAGATGAGTGTTAACAGTTAATTAGCAGCATAATTTAATTCTTCAAAGATCTTACATACATATATACTATATCAGATTACATTATTTTACGTTATCTTTTGATCGGTTTAGAAAAAGACCAAAATTATACAAGGAGGGATTGTCTTAAATTTTAACAATTCTCTTTGTCTTTCACTTTAAATGCGTTTCAAATTTTATCTCAAATTAAAAACATGTGATTACGAATAATTCCTCATTTTTTTTAAGTGTGAAAATAATGAAATGTAAAATAATAAGTGAATATAATGTAAATAATGTGAAATATAATTTTTAATTAACGTGTGAAGAATTTTATTTGATTTTTTTATTTAAAAGCCCGAACATTATTATGAAATACATCACAGTACAAAATTTTTCATGCATAAATACTCGGAAAAAAATGTTTTATATAAAATTTATATAACTTCTGTAAATGAACATATTTTATATGTAATCGTATATAATTATATATATTATACGTATATGATATGTAAAGAGGAAAATCTTCTTTTATGAGATGGGAGCTTCTTAATATGGGATAGCGGCGTTTCCGCTAAACTAATAAACGCTATCTGTTGGTTGCACCATGAATTTATTGCTCTTGGAATGAAAACTATTTAGTGGAAAATTTAGTGGAAATTATTAGATCATGCCTGTAGTCGTTATAAAAAAAGATTTTAGAATTTGGATGTCTTCAAGTTTCGTTGAGATGAACCTTTAAATCTTGTTAATTATTTAATAAGTAAATAGTTAGCAATAAATTCTTCGTGTAGTGATAGAGTAAGATACTAATAGAAAAATATGGGATACGTTGAATTGCTTAATTACAGAAGTTGATTTTGTAAAACCGTAAGGAAATGGTAATATGAGATATTCAGGGTATTTCTAATATGAAATAACCTATGCTCCTATGTCATAGTAAAAATTGTTGCTGAAGTATAAATGTTACTATACAATAATAAAAAGGACAATCGGAATGAACATCGAGTGCCTGTTTCTGCGATGCTTAGTTCCAACTATCTGAAAACGAGTTCTAGGTCTCATTTACAATGCATCACATATTTATATTGCGCGCGCACTGGCTGTGTTCGTTTGTATTTTAGAAACATTAAATAAAATTTTTTAATTATAATATTGATGTACTTTGCGTTTTATTATCTCGGGGCATCTCATAGGAGCACAATTTTTTTACTTAGCGATTTGCTTACTTTTTATATTTCTCTAATTATAAAAAAAATAAAATTTGAATTAAATTTTACATAACATTATCTTAAAATTTATTAAATTCCCTTCCAAATGATCTATTATTTTTTAAATTCTGCCCTTAGATTTCTACCATCTGCCCAAAATAAATTCGGTATTTCATAATAGGGGCCTTTTCTCTATAATTATATAGAATTTATTTACACTTCAGCATATACAGCCAAGAAGGGGACTTGGTTTACAAAAATACTCATTCACATTTACAATCCTCTCTCACATTTATCTTATAACTACAAACTTAAACTATTACTATATATTCTCTTTTACCTATGCACAATCTCTATATCACAGCCCTATTATAGTCTATTATTATTGTCCATATCCCATGTCTTATTTACCTTTAGCTCTACATAACATTTCTCATAATCCGTACTTACCTCCCTATCTTCCATTATTTTCTTTAACTGCACATTCCATCTACATCCTTTTTATTTTCTATTGGTCGCATTTCCTTAACTTGTACATAAATAATAAATTACCTATAACTGATTATAACTAACTATAATATACTATATTATATCTTGTCTCTTTAATCTTATCTTATACTCATAGCCTTGTAGTATCTTACAAAATATTCATTCCTTGTCTTTACATTATCTTTATCTTTACAATAGTCTCTATTTATATCTTTTCCTTCCTCTCTCCTTTCTTTTCTTTTCTTTTTATTCTTCCTTTTCTCTATCCTTCCATAATTTTATTAGTTTTTCCTTTAAGTTCATTCAGATTTTCTCCCCATAATTTCCTTACAATCTCGTCCTTATCCTTCCTTAACTCTTCAAAACTATCTCTTGTCTCCTCATTCTTTAACATAATGCTCCAGGTTATCCTCGCTTTCACCACAGAAAAGACATTCTCCCTTCTTTATTCCTAGCCTAGCTAGTATTTATTCTTCTCTTCTAAATTACCGCATCTTAATTTAAATAACGCTCTTATCTTATCTCCTCTCTTCCATTCCATATTCTCCACTCTCAAATAATTTGGTATCCTATTCTCCATACTTATCTCTTTATATCTTTTATTATACCTTGACCTATCTATTTTTTCCTTTTCCCATTGCCTCTGTAACTTATTAAATCTTTTTCAAAACTTTCATTTCCATGTCCCATTACTTCTCTAGATTCAATTCCCCATCCGTTCCTATTATATTGTAATAACCTTCTCTCTCGTCCGTGTGCCGATAATCGCGAATACAAGGCCGCAGTGGGGCGTATATGTATAGGCGGGTAATAACGCGTGCAAATTGTACGATGTTATGTGAGTGACGTGACATCGTTCGCGCAGCAACGATAGATATACCATATCTATCGTTTCCAATCATAGCTTTGTTTTTCCTCCCAGCACTCCCTGAATAAATTACCCGTGTTTCCAGTGTTACATCTTGACTCCACGATTCTCTTTTTTCTGCTTTTTTCTCAAATGCGAATAACGGAGTTAGTAGCATGGCGGATCGAATATTGATTTTTGATTATCATAAATGACTAGACATCAATTAAAGAAAAATAATTATTAGCATTCGACTGAAAACACGTGTATTGACTCTATGACTCACAGATAAGTCTTTTTTTGACTCACATATAAAACGAAAACACATTAATCACTCCTATTCTTTTCAAATAATTGAGAAAAACCTTTAAAAAAAAAGATGAATCACTCATTCAAAGTCCAAGTACCGAATTGCATCGCATCCCGATATATATATATATATATATATATATATATATATGTGGCCCTTCGGAAAAGTAGTCAGTAAAAAGAATCTTTCAAGCAGTCATAAGTGACATTCAAAATCACTTGACAAGTTTAACTATTTCAAGTTCTTGGCTCAGTGCAATCTAACCAAAGTCAACAGTCCACACCACTGAGACATCACCGAGGACTTCCGCTAACGTTCATCTCTATTTCCAGCAAATAATAAAAACAAATTCCTTTTTCTTTCTCTTTCTCATATTACTTTAATTTTTAAGGCTATATGAATGTCAATATTTTCTCGCTCCCTTATTCTTCGATCCATTCCTTCCTTCTCTCTTTAATCACAGATGCACCCTGCCTATCTTTCTCTACTCCGAATTGCTTAAGTGGTAAAACGCTTCAAGTAATTCACCTTTTTTTCTACTCGAATTACTTAAGCGGTAAAACGCTTCAAGTAGTTCACTTCTTTCTCTACTCAGAATTATTTAAGTGGTAAAATGCTTTGAGTAATTCATCTCTTTCTCTATTCCGAATTACTTAAGCGGTAAAACTCTTTAAGTAATTTATCTTTACCGCGTTCACAGTTACTTAACCAATAAACGCCTTAAGTAACGGTTACTTTCCCTAGAACCAAATAACTCCTGAAAAATCGATTTCTTCTCCTTCTTTTCGGAATTATCTTCCCGTTCTACGTTTTTCTAATTATCCATCATGGGCACTAACGAGAAAAAAATTTTAATAGATAGTCTGACGAAACACAGAGCAGGACGCAAGAAACCAAGCTCAAAAAACTCAAAAAAGCTAACATCCCGATCATTACGATACAGACCGGAAATTTATCTCCCCGTCGTCAACTAAAAAGGGCTCATTTGCACCAAAAATATCGTGATCAAGCTTCCCCCGATGTTCCTGTGATAGATCTCACCTCCGACAAACCAACTAATAGTTCCCCCAGCAATACATCTTCAGATCCTTCTTTGAATTTCGAATTTCCTTCCCCTTCTTACTCTTCTACTCTGATAGACTTTCCATAGCCCGCAATTCCTTCTCCCTCTTGCTTTCCCGTCCCTTCTGAGGACAACAGATTCTTCGAAGAGATTTTCCAATCACATGAAAGCCTCGCCGAATCGGCAAGGTTCTCCTTCCCTTCAACCTCAACACCCCATATAAACAAATACATACATCATCAGAAAACCTAAATATTAGCTTAGTTTTTAGTATTATTATTACGTAACCAATTATTTTTAAAACAACAGGACAGTGATTATCATTTATTTCGCCACCCTTCCGATTCGCTGTGTCTTGACAAAGATCGTACAGGTTCAATTCCTGGTCAAAAGGATTAAGTTCCTTGACCTAAAAGACGGATGCATAATCTCAAGTTGGATAATAGCATCGTGTATCGACGTTGATTCACATCTGGGACATAATCAAGTGCGTTCGACCTGTGGCACCCACCTCAGAGCGATAACTACAAGAGCGATGTCAGTTGGCCCCCTCCCAATTTCTTCTTTCCTTCGAAATAAAAGAATCTTGGGGCCTGGACGTAACACCAGATTTAATCTTTTTCTCATATTTTCTTGCACTCAAACCGCATCCTACTTTGAGTTTATCCATTACCAGCTCTCTCATAATTATATATTTTGGGATGCAGAAATCTAAGTTGAAAATCTACCTAATGTAATCCAACATTATCTTTTCTAGTACTCCTTTTTTCTCCCAGCCCCATAATTCCATACTATATACCATTACATTTGTATCAGATATTTAAATAGCATCCATCTTCTACTAAAGTCATTTCTGTATAGCTTTTTTCCCCTAAGCTCCATACCTTTCTTGCTACCATTTTTTCTTTTCTACTTATTTCTTTAATATGCCTCTTTTATAATCCCCATTTCTATCTATTAGGTGTTGGAATTAATTCGTAGCGTTTTACAAGTGATGGGAAGTACTTTCATTAATGTATTTTTTAATGCTCATGTGAAATAAATAACATTCTTTCATTAAAAACGCTACGAATTAATTCCAACACCTAATAAATTGAAACCCAAAATATTTAAATTCCTGTACCTCTTCTAGTTCCTTATTTCCCCATTTTCATTTCTCTTTTTTTTTCTCCTCCTCTAGACACCATTATTTTCGTCTTTTCTGTGCACAGCTCCAATTTCCTCCCTTCCAAAAATTTTTTGCTCATCATATCCTGTAACGCCTTCCTATTAAAAGCTACTAAAACTGAGTCATCCGCACATGTCCATTAACGACCATATCCTATCCTTCCTCTACCTCCTATTCCTCTTTTCTCTAATTCATTATCTATGTCCGCAATATATAAATTGAACAACAATGGACTCATCACACAGCCCTGCCTTATTCCTTTCATTGTTCTGAATTGTTGCGTGTATCCTTGCTTTGACTTTATCTTTATCTCCGTGTTTCCTCATACATCTTCTCTATCTTCCTGACCAAATATTCACTTGCGCCCTTGCCTCTAAGTGTCTCCCAAAGTGTCTTGTCCTTGTCCACCTTATCAAAGACAGCTTTTAAATCCGCAAATATCATATATATTTTTTTCCTCCCTTTTTTTCCGTGACACCAGAGAGAGAGAGAGAGAGAGAGAGAGAGAGAGAGAGAGAGAGAGAGAGAGAGAAAGGAAAGCTGGGAAAAAGAACTAACTCGAGCACCGCAATTAACGCTTGCAATGCGACAGTACTCCCCTCCCACGTAAACGTTAAGGAAAGAAATACTGATTAAATTATCGCTAGAACAAAAATAAAAGAAAATAAAATTAAATGAAACAAACAGTAAGTAACTTATGCCTGTTGATCGCTTAATATAATATTGCGCGAATTAATCCTTAAGTCTAATAGTTTTTCGCTTGGTTGCTGGACCAGGATATGTTTTTGGTTCATATTGCATTGGAATATTACTTGAAGACGGGGACGCAGTGGACGGAGTAGTGAGTCTTGAATTATTAAATAAGCGGGTTTAAGTCTATCGACAATGGCGTTGATGCGTCAAAGCTGTATCCAGCGTGAATATAATTTAAAAACTATAAACTTCATGTTAATAATTTGCTTATTAAAATTAAATATAATTTTTCAAATTGTAAAAACAAGTGTTACTAGTGTAGTGTTTTACAAATATTTACAATCTCATAACAATTTTTTAAATTGTTTTGACGGATTTACTATCATTTTTCCGCTTCATTGTATGAACATAGCGCACAAAACTGGCGTGATGGAAAAGTGCGGAAAAAGGTACACTGAAATCGCACGTAAAGCATCATTATTTTTTTTTATCTTAGTATTTATATTTATGCACTCAGATTTTGTCATTTTGCTTCATTTGTCTCGATATTATGCAATTCCATCATATTAATCAGCATCAAATTATTTTAACCTCTCAAAATACGATGGTTTATTACAAGGACAATGACGCACTCGCTATTCCGCAACATCAAATGTAGAATAGCGTTGAGTGGTTGTTTCAATGACGCATTCTCTATTCCGCACTATGTGATTTCATCCTCCGCCCCGTAAACAATAAAGACAAGTTCACATGCGAACAATTTTTTTACATTTTTCCAAACTTGTTTTTTTCTAAAACAAACAATGCGAAAATTATCCCTTTAATTATTTTTTATGTTTTCACATTACTATTACACTAAAAAATAATTTTATAAAAGAAAAAAGAATGAACACGCATGGACATATTTCATATATAATTATACATGTTTATGAATATTTATGCGTATTTAAATATATTTATACATATTTATATATATTCATGCATGAAAAATTTTTACCGGGTTATTGTACATATTTGTTGTACGTACTTGTGGCATATGTGAAATGATCTTGGACGAAAACAGCATTTCGACTTATGGGTGTATGGAAGCATATAACAGTTATTCATTGATAATTTTTTAATAATTTTTTTTTAATCAAAGAATTATTATGAGAGCCAAACATTGAGTGTTCACGTATAAATCATTTATTCAATTAATACATAATGTAACAATGTTTTTTTAAATCCATATTTACATCTTTCAAATAAAGGATCAATTCAAAATTTCTTTTTATATATAATATATATTTTTTAAATTTGTACATTCATTAATGCACCGACGAGATACTATTAAAGACCATTAACCCTAGACAAATTTTTGGCAGTATAAAAAGGGTCTAAAGAGCACCTGGAGGTAATTAAAAAATGCTTACATTATCGACAATTGATATAAATTTGCTATTATTAATATAAATATTCGGCTCATACATTATTAAATTCATGATTTTTTTATTACATAAATGTATTCCATAAATAAATATGCATACCTACTTGTAAAGCTGTAATATCCTATATATTGCAGAAAAATTACAATTTTTTCTTTGCAGTTATCACCTCTGTTGATAATCAAACTTTGACGATACACTGAAATCATAATTAAAGAACAATCAAGTATTATCGAGTTCTAAATGCTTAAATATATCTACTAAACTAATAAATCATAAAATTAGTACAATATTATCAGTTTTTAATCACTTCAATATTCACACGGACGCGAACTCCCGTAGGTATGTTGGTTTTTAATAATATCTCGTCGATGATTAATGCATATAGATGTTATTAGTCTATTTTTCCGTAGTTTCACGTTATTTTTGTTGTGCATAATCACATCAACTTGACAGGTCCAATCATAATATCGTTTTTGATATAACATTATGACTTTGCACTTTACACGATACAATTAATATAATTATCGTCAAAAATTTATTGTGCTGTTAATCCATTTATATGAGCGACATTCGAGGTTAATGATATATGAAATCACGTGATTCGTTTGTCGCTGAATATGAGCGACGGGCGACACCATGAACACTTACCTTAAGAGTTAAAATTAACATCTATTGAGATTAGGAAATTTGTCACATAGATATATATAGGCTGTGTTTCAAAGTTCACTGCCAGATAATTTCTGCGCTGGCAATGAATTTTGGAACTAAGTAGACCTAGCATCCACTGTACTTTTCTATAGTATATGCTGGGTTTGCCGTTTGGCCATCGACTATTAAAAATATTCTTAAAATTGTGATTTCAGTGTTATCGTTAAAGCTTGGTTATCAACAGAGATGATAACTGCGAAAGGTTGAAACGTTTCAACAATTATTTTAAAGAAAAATCGAGTATAATTGAATTTTAAATGCATAAATTTTAAATGCACACGTTTACTAAACTAATAAATCATAAAATTAATAAAATATCAGTTTTTTTACTCTTAATCACTTCTATATTAATAAGGCTAACATCCGTAAGGATATCCCAGGTAACAGTCTATCGTTATTTTGATGTCAATATATTTATGAAGCAATATATTTGGTTACAATTGGTCACTGACGTCATACGTCAATTAATAAGTGACGTATATTCGACGTTAATTTTAATACGTTAATAAGTCTTTGCAATAATGACGTGATGTGGATGTTAAATTTATCATATATGTATACATATGTAAATAATTATAATTAAAGAATTTATTATTATTGATAGGAATTTATTATTACTGCAGGATGTCTCTAGAAAAGCCATTTGAAATATCTAGACTCGTTACTTATTTATTTTATCAAAAAATGATTCGTATGAAATTTATGTATATATAATATTATTTACATCTGATAAGATAATATTGAAAATGTTTTTTATCTACAACAACTATTAGCAATATAATTCTCACATTCAACTCTTACTGCATGCAGATAGACGCGGAAACATTTGCACTTCTTCTTCTTCTAATTTAGTATAGCTCTCGCCATCGGAATGACAGCGATTCTGGCCAGACATGAACGGCCAGACATGAACAACCATGTGTTTAATCCGACAGCTAGGCGCTTACCATTCTGGAGGTCGATTCTGTATCTTCAAACAAGGTGAAAATTATAAAAATGAGCAATTTACTAGATGTTGACCAATGAAATTATTAATTTTCTAGTAAATTCGTTCACTTTTGTAATTTTCATCTTGTTTCAAGATACAGAATCCCTTGGGAGGGAGCAAAAGAGTTAAGATTTCTCCCGCTCCTGTTGCAACAAGTATATTTGTTGGGAAGAATCAAATATTGAGATTTAGAGGAAACACATTTGCATTATTGTAAAATGAGAATACGTTCATAATTTAAGAAAAGTGCGTATTACGTAAGAGTGAAATCACACAGTGTGGAATAGAGAATGTGTCATTGAAACAATCACTCAGCGCTATTCCGCATTTGATGTTGCGGAATAGCGAGTGCGTCATTGTTCTTGTAATAACCGTATTTTGAGAAGTTAAAATAAATTGATGCTGATTAATATGATGGAATTGCGTAATATCGGGACGAATGAAGCAAAATGACAAAATCTGAGTGCATAAATATAAATACCAAGATAAAAAAAATAATGATGCATTACGCGATTTCAGTGTACCTTTTTCCGTACTTTTCCATCACGCCAGTTTTGTGCGCTATGTTCACACAATGAAGCAGAAAAATGATAGTAAATCCGTCAAAGCAATTTAAAAAATTGTTATGAGATTGTAAATATTAATTGTAAAACACATTAAATACTACACTAGTGACACTTGTTTTTACAATTTGAAAAATTATATTTAATTTTAATAAGCAAATTATTAACATGAAGTTAGTAGTTTTTAAATTATATTCACGCTGGATACATCTTTGACGCATCATGTGAACATAGCACACAAAACTTGCGTGATGAAAAAGTGTGGAATAGCGTTGATTAGTTGCTTTAAAGACGCATTCTGTATTCCGCAGTCCTATTCCGGACCGTCTGATTTCACCCTAAGAATGCGTTCTGAGTAAACGCATGCAGTGCATATGTAACATTTATCTCTGTTCATTGAATAATAAAGAAAGATAAAATGATACATTATGCACTTCTTGCGTAACTAAAAGATGTTCATTGATCTAGCAGTCTTATGTTATACAGCTTATGTCATTTTGTGTGTGATGGTTTAGGATGTAGTCACACAAACTCGCATAGCCGCAAAAACGTATGCACAAAGAAAATTACTCAATTACATTTTATGTGCGTCTTTATAGAAGAAATGCGATTGGATAAATTTCCTTATGCATATGTCTATGCGACTATAATATGCAAGTTTGTGTGGATATGTTAGTCGCAGCACAGATTCTCGCAAAAATAATGCAGAGTGCATAAGTGAATCAACCAATCGAAATTCTTTTCTGTGAAATGGGAGGAAAAGAAAGATTGTGATTCCCTTTGCGGCACAGCAGACTTTGTGTCCTATATATATGGCACTTTTTTAACCTCAGTTTTTTATGTTTTTTATAAAATTTCTAATATATTACTACAATGAAAAGAACATTATTAGTTTTGTAGAACATCAGTTGTTATAAAAAAACTGCCCAGCAAACGAGAATGGATTGAATATTGGGTTCAGATTTTCAGAAATATTGATTCATGAATGTTAAAATAAATGCTTTTCAATCCTGAATGTAATTTTATTCATTTAGGGGAATTGCATGGAGCATATTTCTATATAAAAATAATATTAACTTTTTCTGTGCACAACACACAATTATGAATACTGTTCAATTCAAAATTTTGAATAGGAAATGCAGTTTTTCAATACAATTGCATCCAATTGAATCTAATTGAATCCAATTGAATCTAATTAAATCTAAAAAAAGTATTCGCTATTTATATATAAAATACGCATTCGGATAAAAAAAAATTTCAATCCATTTTAATCCATTCTCGTTTGCTGGGCGTAGAAACATTCCTATTATTGACGAAATATTTTAATAATAAATAAACTTGAAAAATTCATCCCTTTTAAATGTGATTGTATGTAATCAATAATCGCTAATTAGCCGAAAAAAAAGTCTGAGAAGTTTTTTTGGGTCGCTGATTACGAATCTGAAATCAAAATTAAAAAATTCCAAATGGCAGATCGAATCATTTTGGATCCGCCATTTTTAATTAATTTCGAAAATCTGAGGTCAAATTCATAATTAGCGACTTCGAAAACCCCCGAGTACCCGGTTTCATCCTGATCAGGTCACTTCTTGCAAATCGGTCTGCCATTTTAAATTTTGAAAATCTGACGTCAGATTTGTAATCAGCTACCTCGAAAATTCCCGAGTAACAAATTTCAACTCAATCCTACGTAAAAAGAAATATGTGCTTTAAAGAGTTAATTAGCTTACATATTATTGTTATACGTTATGTAAGAATCTGTGCTTTATGGATTTTCTACAATAAGTAATTATCTAAGTTTTAAATACGATAGAGAACGCCAAGATCGGTCAAATTTTGCATGTTACAAATAATACATTATATATTTTTTTATTAAATCAATTTATTCCAGATATAATTGCGAGCAAAATATAACATTCGATTTCAACACAATCATTCTGAAACGCTAATAATCTCCCTAAATTAAATTAGAAACAAAATAAGAAAGAAAATAAGAAATTGATGGCGAAAAATATTACCTCAGCCAGGCTCCTGAGCGAGGATCCTCTCAGAATATAAGAAGAATAATTAACTATGATTGATCGATTTCTTTTGGCTTAAGGCTTAAATCTTATGTAATGATCTTATGTAATGATCTTATTATACAATCTCCCCTCTCTCATCATGTTTTGAACTTAATTACTTACAAGATGTCAGGTAACACGTATTTAAAGAAAAGAAAAAATATATGCCAAGTGTATAAAAAAAATATTGAATAAATTCTTCTTAATAAAAAATGAATATAAAATAAATGTAATTAGCCAAGTATTTCATTACGCAAGACACATAAGGTAGACTGGAAGTGACTAAAATTATCAATGTATTATAGTGAAGAAAAAAACTTGGCGTGTCCGGGTAGCATTAATTATACTTCTGTGAATATATTATTTCAATATAGTATTTACATTATATATTAAAATATATAATGACATAGTTTGCAAGACATGAAAATATACTCACAAATAATAGACGTGATATAAATTATGCAGAAAAATATGTAATAATATTATAATTATATTTAGATATAGAAATATTAATCATGAATATATAACGAATTTACAAGATCAGTAAGCAATTATTGACATCTTTTCTTTGTTGAATTATTATTTTCATGCGTATAACTGTAGAATATTGTATGTAATATTTTCATTAATTTGCGTATTGCAAATAATTTACTATGATAACATATGTTATTAATATTAACTATTGCTACTAATATTAACTATGTTATTAATTGCTACTAATATTTACTATGTTATTAGTACTATGAAAACATATTTTGTTTTTATAGTATGGAAATTATTTGCGATACAAATTAATAACATATATTTTTACAAATAACAATAAAATAGTAGTAATTAATATAAAAAAATCCTATCTCTGATAAAGATCGAGCATTTATAGGATTAAATAAAGTTCTTTAAAAGATAATCGTTCGAATTTTAATTAAAAAAAATTTTTATTACAATAAAATAGAAGAAATTACAAAAATTACGAAAAATTATGAAATTATGGAAAATTTTCCTATTCCAAAACAAAATATGAATATTTGCTCGTGTATATAATCAATTCAAGATCAATAATTTAAAAAACGAGCAATAATATTAGATAGAAAAAGAATCATCGCAAAATTAGGTTTTTTCATTCCGTTTTTTGGACTAATTTTGAAACAAATATTGTGCCAAATGATTAATCATGATGAGACAATAATCGCATAAAATTTTTAAGTTGAGTATATGATTAGTTTACGAAATGTAGAAGTCGAAGTGGTGCCTGTTGCTATTAAGAAAGTATGACACTATTTGTATTTTCACTGACTTAATATGCATGTTAAAAAATAGTATTTTAATGTTTTTTGGGTTGCTGATTGCGAACGTAAAATCTAAAATCTAAAATTGAAAATAGCGAATCCAATATAGCCCGATATTACGAAATTCAAAATAATCTGAACAAATATTGCTTCTCGGGGATCTTTTAGATTGCTGATTATGAATCTAAAATCTGAATTCTAAAATTCAAAATGGCGGATCCAATATGGTGGATGCAGATACCCAAAAACAAGATTTTTTTGTGAAAATCGAAGAGCTACGCGTTGTTCACATCCGTTGTTTTTAAAAGATTATAAAAAAGAGTCAAGGAATGGTTTAGGGTTTTTAAAGGATGGATGACTAAAAAAATACTGGAAGATCTTCTACGAGGAATTTACGAGATTTTAGAGTTATTTTCAGAATTTGTAATAAGGACCTCTATAAGCAAGAGAACTATTCATGAAATATATTTAACTACAATATATTAGTGTTCACCATCCTGGATCCGCTATTTTAAATTTTGGAATTTAGATTTTATATTTGTAACTATTTTTTAATTTGAATATTAGGGCAATAAAAACACAATAGTATCAAATATTTTCGAAGGATAGGCACAATTTTGATCCCGTATATTTCGCAAACCAGTCATATGCTCAACTTAAAAATTTTATGCGATTATTGTCTTATCATGACTAATCATTTTGACTCAAAAATCGAGGTCTAGAAAACGAGCGATTTTTGCGGTGGCTCTTTAATTGTAAAAATTATCGTTTTTTAAATTATTGACCTTAAATTGATTATTAAAATCACTTAAAAAATTTTTGTACTAATAAAAGATTTTACATGATGCGAGAAGTTTTTTGTGTAGCGATTACTCGAAATACGATTCTAATATCAAAGAGAAGCCTGAGAATTATGATAATGAATATGTTAGCTAATATCCGTTAGCTATTATATCATTTTGGACGGCACCATCCTTTATCCTTGTCCATGTACACCAAACATCATGCGATGAAATATCAATTATAATTTTGCATCCGACATAATACATTCTTAAGATAAGAATTCGATAACAATGAACATAGATAGATTACAACATTAGATACGGTACATCAGAAACCAAGTTATTTTATTCTTTCGATAACTCAATTGTTTTATACATTTTTATGTAAAACAATATAGAAAAAATTATATAAAATAATCATGCAAGAAAAACAACTGAGATATGTAATGCATATGTATGCAGTATTAAATAAATGACCTTGTAGCCAAGCAAAATTACGCTACAGACGTGTGCATATCTTTTATCAGTCGATTCTAGCAGTTCAGTTGAAAATTGATATAAAAAATTAGATGGTGTAAAAGATCTTACATACATTTGATCCTTTATATGTATAATTTATTTTTATATAATAATATTATCTATGAACTGATCTATAAACTCCCATCTTTTTAAAAGCTTGTCATATAGTATCTTTTTTCATCATTACTACGTACATACTATATACATGCGTAAATTCCTAGTACGATAAATTGTTTTTCTTTAACGCCATAAATGGCAGTAACAACTCGTCGTTCAGTAGTCTTGTTTTGTTACTTACCTGAGTACACTTGTGCGCTATCATTTGCCGGGAAGTGAATCGCGGAAGTGAAATTGAACATAGTATTATACTTATCATCCTATCCATCATCATGTATTTAGCTTAAAATCAATCATAACATTATAAATGTTATGTTTAATTCTGATTTTTATATTTGTCGGAAAAAAGTGTATGACACAAAAAAAATTTTTTCTTGCTTAAAAAAGAAATATTTTATATAAAATTATATATATAATTTTACATAATTATATTATAATTGTAATATAAATGGACATATTTAATACATAAATATATATAATTATATAACTTTCTATATAATAATATATATATATAGGGTGTTTGGAAATAATCGCCAAATATTTCATGAGCAGGTAGAGAGGACTAAACTGAGTCGAAAACTCTTCTCTCATTTTGCAATTTTTACAATAGTTAACAAGATATTAATTAGAAAAAATTGCCAAATATTGAATAATTTTTTACTCAAATACTATCAACTTTACAGAAAAACTGCAAGAGACGAAAATCATTTATTTTCTTCTCATAAAGTGAGAATTTTTTCAGAATTTTTTCAGAATTTTTCTGAAAATTTTTTAATATCATATTTTCTCATGTTGGTAAAAAAAAAAGAAAATGCAGTACTAAAAAGTTGATAAAAAATTCTGAAAAAATTCTTAGAACTTTATGAGAAGAAAAAAAAT
Organism: Acromyrmex echinatior; assembly: GCF_000204515.1. Next base: position 74,592 of record NW_011626816.1, on the reverse strand, counting down.
GATTTTCGTTTATCATAGATGAAAGAATATTTTTCTTATAAATTTCTTTATTTAATATAAACCGGTTAATAAAAACTGGATAAAGAAGCAAAGTAATTATACTATACAATTTTTATTGTGTATACGCTGCGTATGATCAATAATAAAATCCTTGAATAATAATCATAAATATGGAATGACATCAGAAAAAATTAGCTAAAGACTTTATAAAAAATTTGCATTCTGGAACTTAAATTTGATAGATTAATGAATATTAATCGATGTGATCATAATTCAAGTACGACAGCATTATATAAAATGTAATGAAAGAAGTAGTATTAACAATCTTAATTCTACTTTATTTATTTATATTCAATACAGCTCACAATTTATAAATTTTTGGTGTAATTGGTGTGTGGTAATACTGTCTACTTTTGTTCCATCTATCACTGGAAGTGAACTAAGCTGTTCACTTCTAGCTACACAATCGACAACAGGAATATCTTAATGTCACTTTATACATTATATGTATATATTTTGATATTTGTTTGTATTAGCCTAGGATAAAAATCACTATGCAGTACGTGGAATGCCTACGTGGAATTAATCTCTCTAAACAAATAAAACTGTTCTCCTTCCTAATTAATTATTAAATCGAAATGTATCGCTTTCTAGTTGTATTACTTTTTTATGAATCATATTACATAACAATTCTAAAGAGATCGTGTTGGACTTCTCTAATGATAAAATTAATTCTTTAAAAGGACGAAAGTTTCCTTGTCGCTTTGTCATTATTCATGATCAAAGAAAGGCCATGAAGGTACTTGTTTTGCGAGATACCTTCTTCATTTGATGTCATCGATCTTTCTAACTTCGCATGCTTACTCTAAGAACCTCTTTTTTTTGTTTTTCAGACAAAACGTTGCAGAATGAAGTTATTGTGCTTCTTTCCAGAATTAACAATATCACGCTAAATATTTATTTATAATACAAAGAAAAACCAAGTTGATTTTGTGAATTCGACGCTTCAATAATTTAACGATGTATTCACCAAGTATTGTACTTTGTTTTGTTTTTGTATTTCTGCTTGTTGCTTCGTTCTCGGAGTTTCAGGAAGATTTTATGAATGACAATGAGCAAAGTGACAACTCAACAGTCCAGTATGATTTTCTCATAAATTCTACGAAATATCAAAATGAAGAGGCGGAACTAACACGATGCAAATCACACGGTGCAAATCACGAAAAATCTGTTAAGAATAAAAATCAAATACAATATGAATCTTGTATTAATTCTACAAAAAATAATTGCAAGAATGACTCGATGCGATATGAGTCTCGTGAGTATATAATAAAAAATCATGAAGACAATAATCAGACATCTATGGAGTTCTGTACGAATTCGATAGAGATCGATAATTTCACGTTACCAGAAATTAATGAAAATTTCATCAAAACTGAAGACAAGAACAATTCCATATCATACAAACGCGACGATTCCAACAGAACAGTTATCTTTGTTAAAAATGAAGAGTGCAAAGATAACATTACTTGCATTCAACTCTGTTGTCCTTATGGTTATAACTTGACGGTAAAGGGACAATGCGTCGAACATGGAGAGGATACGTACGCTTTTCCAAACAAACAGAAGAATGATTCCGGGGATGAAATACTTGACGAACTATTTTTGACTGTTCGTGATCCATGCATTGCAGAAGAACGTGGTCGCAAACTTGTTTCTGCCAATACATACTTGTTTCTCACCGATGGCTCTTTGTATATGAATACTGGCGAATTCATTTCACCAAAATCTTATTGCTTTGCCATTTTATTTCGGAATGTATATGACGTGATCGCCTGCACTGATCAGACAAGACTTCCAGTATATATATCCGCGTGCCACTTACTATCTTTGCCGTTCCTACTGTTGACGTTCATAGTATATTCCATATTGCCAGAACTCCGGAATATACATGGTTATTCATTGCGTGCACACGTGGGTTCATTATTCATCACATACGCGATTATATATCCTGGCCAACAAGTTTCTGGATTAGCTGAAATGAAATATTGCGTTGCACTAGGTACAGCATATGTAATTATATCGTCCCATTTTTTCAAAAATGACACAAAAAATTAAGTGTCAGAAAAGGAGACAAACTATTTTTTATAACTTGACAGAAAATTATTAACTAATAATCAAATAATATAATGCAATCAAACAATAATAAGCTTCTTTGAAAATATATTTTTAAAAACATGATCAAATGACATTTTTATTATTTTGTTTTCGCAACAAAACTATTCTTTTTAAAAATTAAATGCTTATACCGGTCAAAACTGAATCTTTAATGCTTTAAATAATTCAATGTGAATTATATATATATATATATACACATGTATAAAATTGCCTCGGTAGTCTAAAGGCTCAGGACGCTTGTATATAAAAGATCTAGCCGATTCTACTCCCAGCCGAAGTAATATTTTGTATAAATTTACAGCAGATTAACAACTTTATAATATGACGCCTAATTGAGTATTAAATTATTAAAAATTTGCTGTAATTTAGTATAGGGGAGCATTCTCCGATGATTTTGACCTTGACATATGTGATCAAGGTCATGACCTGTAAAAGATTTTAACCCGCGGTTGTCCTTCTTTAAAAAGTTATTAACAATCAAAGTTGTTAATTATTGTATCAAAAGTTGGATGAGTCTAGACAGGACAATGTTGAAACCCACGTGCAACAGTACAATTATAAAAGTCGTGCGCCCCTTAAGCACGGAGGGAGTGGAGGAGTGAGAATCGCTTCGCGTGGAAAGTAAAAACCTATGTAGAATAGTATTTAATATTCTAATCTTCTTAAGTATGTATAGCAGAAACAATACAATACACAATTAATTTTGAAATCTTTTTTTATTAATAATTTTTTAACGAAGGACGACCGCGAACTAAAACTTTTTGAAAGTCACTTGGGATCATGATCTTAACCACATATGTCAAGATCAAGGTCATCGGAGAGTGCTCTCCTATACTAAATAATTACCAAAATTGCTTGTCAATTTAATTTAATTCGTGGTATTATTACAGTAGTTTAATTACAGTCCGGAAAATCAATTCGGCGCGCAATTTGAATAACTATAAATTTGATATATATGCATACACACATACTCTGTGTGTGTGTGTGTGTGTGTGTGTGTGTATAATTCACATTGAATTATATAAAGCATTAAAGATACAGCTTTGACCGGTATAGGCATTTAATTTCTAATTCATATTGGTTGTGTTCTCACATATATGGTCTAAAATAAGATTCTTATTGTTTATACCCTTTTAAGTTATGAGGATGTTGATGTCTTATAAAATTTTAATAAATACGAATTGTTACAATTATACAAATACTAATAATTTATCAAAATTGACATAACTCAAAACATTATTAAACAGTTTTTATATTTACCTTGATTAGAACTCTAAAAATGATTAAATTCAAAATAAAACAATTTCTTCAAATTTCGATCATCAAAACTGTCTTGATTCTAAATATTTTTTGTAAAAGATTCTCTTTTTATTTACAAAAATAGTATAATTCAAAATACATTACTCTTTTAGAAGGTGATTATAATTTTGTTGAAGATCTTAAGAGAGAGACACAAGTGCTATTTGGCAACGAACCATTAAATTAATTTACTTTTGATAATTAATAGAGATAATTAATCTTTATCTAATTTATTCATAATAATAATAACTAAGAAATAACATTTTTAAGTTGTGATACTTTTAAAGTAAGCCTGGAATGATCTAATAATACAATAATGTGTAGCTTCGTAAAATATTTTTTATTTTTATAGTAAAAATTCTATGTGTGTATATATATATATATATATATATATATATATACATAAAATTAGTAGTCTAGGTATACGTATTTCTGTTTTTCTAATAATTCAATAAAATGGAAATTATTAAATTTTTAAAAGAACAAATAATATAAAATAATATTTAACAAATATTTAAATATTGAATTATACATTACGTATTCAATAACTTCCCAAACAACATGAGTAACTGTTTGTTGACTTATAGTTGACTTTTAGTCGACTTCGTGTTGTTTGAGTCACATTTCTACATGTAGATAATTTTCTGATTTAAATATAGAAATTATACAGTGAAGCATTTAATTTGAAGATCTCACAAATAGATATAGTCATAATTATAAACTATAAATAATTGTCATTCTAATATATGCTTGATGATTAACACATTATTTAATTGTATCTTTTCAGCATATATCTTCAACTTCTTCTTTTTGTCAAGTTTTTTTTGGCTAAATGTAACATGCTTCGATATTTGGTGGACAGTTAGGTAAGTAATATGTTTCATATAATATTATATGCACGATGGAAATAATAAGATGTAATTAATTCAATTAATTTAATTTAATTAGTAAAATTAATTTAATTAATTTTAAACGCTTTTTAAATGAAACTTGATGTTTAAACTAACAGTTGTTATATGTGAGCATGTTCGTTATATAATATGTATGTGTGCATAAAATGGCGGATTCCAATTACTGCGCAGAATGTGACGAAAATGTGTTCGAGAAATGAGCACGGGTGTATATCAATCGCCTACATCACTAATTGACTAATTTAAAATAATATAATCTCATTAAGCAGTGAAAAATTATTACGGGGTAATGTGAGTGACGTGTGCAATTGAATTGTGTGTAAGAGCGCCGCTCCTAGTGACCACACTTTTTCACTTCCATCATGATTATACTCTGATGAGAAAATTTCACTGAAATTATTTAACGTTTTAGAACATTTTTCAGCAAAATTTCAGCGTTTTAAAAAATTTTAGTTTAATTCCAGTGATTTTTAACAAAAAAAATTTATTTTTAGCAAAATTTCAGCAAAATTTTGAAGAAATTTCAGTTTATCTTCAGAGAAATTTCAAAGATTTTTCTATATATTAGCTGAAAAAATAATTTTCAGTGAAATTGCGACAAATTTTCAGCAATTTCGCTGAAATGTTCCAAAACGTAGAATAATTTAAGCAAAATTTTTTCATCAGCGTACGCAATCCTGTGAGAAATGACACTGGAATCGATGTCGAATCGATGTCGAATTTGATGATTTCAATGTCGAATCAACATTGATGTCGATTGAGCCGATTCCATTGTCATTTCTCACTGGGAAGTAATGTTATACCATGTACAACACAATATTCACCAGGGAATAGAAAGTTACTTTTTAAAAGTAACAAGTTACAGTTACTCGTTACTGAATAGAAAAAATAACAAGTTACTATTATAGATATACACAGAGACAACAAGTTACTATTATAGATATACATTATAGACATACACAGAGTGAATTAAGTCAGAGATGTTTTTTTCCTGAAATTTTGGATGGGATAAAAGTAATATTCTATCTAATTGTCCGATGATTACTCCCCTTTTTATGTACTAACGGATGATTCGAAAAATAAATTAAATATCTCCCTGAATTAGTAGGTTTTTTAGAAATATCGAAGATAATTTTTCCTTCTTGTCTCATTAGTTTGACATCTAAAAAGTTAAGTAGTAGACATATAAAAGTAATGTCAGATATTTGTAATTTTGCGTTTTAAGAATATTGTGAATTTACTGAAGATGGCCAGATTGTGGCCGAAATGTCTAATGTTTTATTAATGTAATGATAATTAAATATCACAAATAATATCTTGTGCTGTGGTTTTTATGCTCTCCTTTTCATAAGTTTTAAAAAATATTATGCGCCTATAGGCATATGCGTGTTGTGTGTAAGTTTTTATGATTATTTTATAAAGCTTTAATTTTAAAAGGAGAGATAAGATATTTTTATTTTCAAACGCATGTATTATATATTGCATAATAATTTAATTGTTATTGATTAAACATAAATCGCATTTTATAGAGAACTCCGTTCGCATCGAAGAGGAGGAAATCATTATGAAAAAAAGAAGCTTATAATATATTCGAGCTATGCATGGGGAGTTACCATCATTCTTAACATTTTCTGCGCCATTATGGATAATATTCCCAATCTACCAGAAAATTTGGTTCGACCAGAAATTTGCGAAAAAAGATTTTGGTACGGTGGTAAGTGATACCGACAAATATTAACGTTAGCAGAAAATCAATATTTAACTGAAATCTTGATTAAAGAGTACCAATTTTCAAGAGTTTCGCGACCATTCGGGAATCATTTTATTTTTATGTTTTCTTATGTATTGTTTTTTTTGTAGAAATCGAAAATAATCATATAATAACGCCAAACTTAAGGAAAAATTGATACATTGAAATAAAGTGAATAAAGTGCTTATTCGTATCATTATAAAATCACTATTAGTTATGCCTTATTGATATATAAATTGATTCCAAATTGGAATAAATGCGAGTAATATTACACCATAAAACATTAATTAGATTATATTTTTCATTAAGACATTTGTTATAAAAAAATTAATAATCTCATGAAAAATATTAAAACTTGAAAATACAATAATACATTAATTATTGCTTTCCAACTAATCATCTTTACGAATCATTTCATATTTTTAAATTCGATTTATATCGACTGTAACATATTGTTAATGGGCAACGAAAAAGTTCTCTTATTTAAAAAACAATGATAAATGATGAGATACCCTCTTTTTTTTCGAATTTGAGTCCGAAAGTGATAAAGTTACATCTCCTATTTACATATTTATATGCATATATATATATATATATATATATATGTAAATATGTAAATATATACATATATATGTAAATTTGTAAATTTTTTTATAACAAATGTCCTAATGAAAAATATAATTAATGTTTTATGGTGCAATATTACTCGCATTTAATTCAATTTGGAATCAATTTATATATTAATAAGGCATAACTAATAGTGATTTTATAATGATACGTAGGCTGCTGGAAAAGTTTCTGCAAATAATATGAAAAAAAATATGTAAAATAAATAATGGCTTTATTGTTTTTCGAAGTATTCGCCTTTAAGATCGATACATTTTTGGATATGCTCGAACCAATTTTCGAAGCATTTTTTCCACTCTGTGAGGCTGTAACTTCAGAAATCAGTGTACGAAATATTTCAACAGCTTCAGGTGACTCAAATCGCTCATCACGCATCTTCTTTTTAATGTTTGGGAACAAAAAGAAGTCATAAGATGATAAATCAGATGAATACGGACAATGAGTCATCAATTCGACATTTTTACTGGATAAAAAAATCAATGGTTTGACGTGCTGTGTGACAGCTGGCATTGTCATGATGAAGGATGATGCGACGATTTCGATTTGTTTTACGCAATTCATTTATGACTTCTGGTAAACAAATTGTTGTATACCAATCAGTATTTACAATCCTTCGATCCTCTAAAGCCACAGTTGCCACATGTCTGGTATAACTGAAGAAACAAGCAATTATTTGTTTGGCAGCACTGCGTGAACGAACAACTTTTGTTGGTTTCGGTTTATTTTGAAATACTCAAACAGTGGATTATTTACTTTCGGGCTCATACGAATATATACGTGTTTCGTCCCCAGTAACGATGTTGTAGACCAAATTTGACCGACCTCGGTTGAATTTCTTGAGCAATTCTTTACTCCATTTAACACGAGCCTGTTTTTGAGCTTCAGTCAAATTGTGTGGGATCCAACGACTGCAAAATTTCCGTACCCTCCAAGTGATCATGCAAAATCGTATGTATTGCTTTCATGTCAATGCATAAGGATGCCTGAATCTCGCGATATTGTCATATGCCGGTCTCGCTCAATCATTTCACACACAGCATCAACATTAGTGACAATGACAGACGTAGATGGACGACAGGAATTCGTCACAAAGAAAGGTACGTCCACGCTGGAATTCGGCAAACCAATTATAAACAGTCCTATTGGATGGTACTTCATCCTCAAAAACCAATGAAGTCGATATGCATTGTTTAGGAGTTAGATTACATTTGTAATCGTAAAAAATCATTGCCCAAAAATTTTCACGCGAAATTTCCATTTTCTCACAAAATAACATTTTTTAAAATACTATGCAAACAAAACTAATTGGCTTGGGTATAAACTGTCAACTGAATTATAGGTTAAAAACGTCTAATTTTACTATATGATAGAACGTTGGCTCCATTGGAAGAAACTTATTAGATTGCAGAAACTTTTCCAGCAGCCTACATACGAATAAGCACTTTATTCACTTTATTTCAATGTACCAATTTTTCCTTAAGTCTGGCATTATTATATGATTATTTTATATATAATTATA
>NW_011626816.1:1756-66179 GCF_000204515.1 Acromyrmex echinatior | reverse complement strand
AGCGCTTCGTCGTATATATATATATATATATATGTATTGTATAAATATACACTGTTTGATAACGAGAAAATTCTCGCAATACATACAATTTTCGCAATAGTTAACAAGATATTAATTATCGCCGAATATTGGTTTTCAATAATTGTTTACTCAAGTACTATCAACTTTATTGAAAAACAGCAAAAATTATTTTTTTCTTATAGAGTTCTGAGAATTTTTTTAGAATTTTTTAATACTACATTTTTTTCATGTTGGAAAAATAATAGCCAATAAGAAAATGCAGTACTAAAAATTGATAAAAACTTCTGAAAAAATTCTTAGAGCTTTATGACAAGAAAATAAAAAATTGTTTTCTCTAGCTGTTTTTCTGTAAAGTTGACAATACTTGAATAAAAAATTATTTATATAATAATATGTCCACTATTTTGGAATAAAATCAATATTTTGATATAATGTGTTTTTTAGTAATATCTTGTTTAATATTTTAACAACGCTATTTTTAATCGACTTTTTTATTTTAAAGACTAGAACTTTTTTGTCAATGTCATAGGGTTGAGTGGCGAAAAAGGTGGCGACTGTCTAGTCTCTAAAGAGGCCTCCTGTCTTCCAAACGTTAATTACTGCGAAAATTGCAAAATGGTAGAGAACTTTTCAACTCAGTTTAGTCCGCTTTATCCCTCTCTGATGAAAAAATTTTTCTTAGAATTTTTATATGAATTGGAATATTTTTCAGAAATACTCAAAAATAGTCAGAAAGTTCACATCTTCTTTTAGAATTTTTCATACATGTAAATTTTGAAATATTTGAGATTTTTCATTCCATAACTTTTAAAAAATATTTTGAAATTTTTTAGATTTTATAACATGTCATTAGAAATTATATTTACAAAAAATCTTAGAAATCTTATTAGGTGTACAAATAAGTTTCCGCCGTTTGACAAAAGACGATGCCACTAGCAGGTTAAAATTGTCTGATGTAAAACATTATATCGTAAGATTGGACATCTGTCAACAACATAACCTTGAAATACTAGCGATTTTGTATCAGCATCATATATTTTTTTTGGTGCGAAAATGCCGAGTTTTGAGCCGAATAAGCGTCATTTGCGGGAACTTTTGATTTACTTCTTTAATTTGAAGAAATCTGCAGCTGAGGCTCATCGATTGCTTGTAGCAGCATATAGTGAGGCTACCTTAAGTGAGAGAAGTTGTCGTGAATGGTTTCAAAAATTTAAGAACGGTGAATTTGACGTCGAAGACAAAGAATGTAGCGGAAGGCCGAAAGTGTACGAAAATGCGGAAGCATTATTGAATGAAGATTCGTGCCAAACGCAAAAAGAACTTGCACTTATATTTTGACTTACATCAATAAAACATTATGTATCGTTCTTTCACAATAAATGCTTAATTTTTAATAAAAAACGGCGGAAACTTATTTATACACCTAATACGATATTTTATTAATTATTCTATTAATATATATTATATAATTTGTATACATTAATTAACATATATTGAAAATTTTGAAAGATATAAATTTTCTGATAAATGTTCTAATTCGTAATAAAAAATATGAGAAAATTATAAAATTATATAGAAATTTTAAAAAATTATATGAAAAATTTTGAGAAAAATTTTCATCAGGGCTATCGAGAGTTTTATTGTTACTTATCAAACATCCTGCATATATTTACATATAGATATTGTATATATATTTATAGGTATTTATACTTCCGCACGCGTCCAAGCCCATACAAACATAATATAATTATATTACAACTCCTGTTTAATTTTTAAAAAATTGCGCACATATGGGGTTCATAGCTATCGAAAGAGTGAATCTTTATCTCTAATTTGCTTTTTTATAGATCTCTGGACGATTTTATTTTACTCAATTATTCAATGTTGAAGCAAAAAGGGTCGTGAACTTTCATAGTCTTTCACTTTATCAGGGCGACAACCTGATCTTGTTCCTCCGGACCGTTCCTTTTATATTATGTTGCTTATTGGAGTGATGGTGGGGGGGGGTGGAATTGTGAGGGAAGGGGAGAGGAAATTGATCGGTCTTCAATAATCGGGAGAATCGGGGAAAGCTTCAAGAAAATTATTAAATACTTCTACGGGGAGAGTAACGTTGCTATAGTAATCACTTTCAACAAACTAAGGTCTTTCCTAGTCAAGAAACTATCAAACTTGGCATTCTTAAAATATAGGAATAATAACATCATCCTATAACTTAAGGACTACTTAGAAACTCACAAATTCAAAAATCATTTATAAAATCAGCCTGATTCTCATCAAAGAACGCATCCACTTCACTAAGTCACAAATAGCCCAAATCTCCCATAAAATCTTTAAACTCCATCTGTTCCTATCCGCCACGTTGCGATATGACATCTGGCAAATTCTAGATCGTATTACATATGAACAAGCCATGAAGACAATCCTTCACGCAATCCTCTGAAAGACAGAAACATAAATCTTGTCCCTCACAAAAATCCACAATCTTCTTTACTTAACGTTAAGAACCTATCAACAAAGACCTGTCTCGAGACACGATATCTGCGCTTGAAAAAGGATTGAACTTCGCAGTGGCACTTAGGGTTCCAAAGGAAGAGATTATCAGCCAAATAGAGTCAATTATCTACCTCTCATCGGAACAAGCAGATAACATCAGACAGGTAACCAATATTCTTTCTAAAGCAAAATCCCCTCCACCTCCGAGACCTGAACAGGAATACAAACATTATTGTGCTTCTAGTCGACAAAGGCACGACAGTATTGTCATGAACACATCAGACTATAAGAAAAAGATGAAGAATCTTCTCTCGGCAAAGCATACAAAAAGCTTGACAAAGATTCAACTAATACAATCGCGCAGAAAAAATCTTAGTGGAGAAAAGCAACATTCCTAGTAAAACCAAATCAACATTAAATCTACAAATCCTCTCCTATTAAGACGGATTACTAAAAGTACACAAATCAAACATCTCCCTCAGACCGATTGTCAGCGCCATACATTCTTTGACATACTTATCCCGCTTCCTAGCACAAACACTACAATCCCTCACTGAAAAATTGGATCACACATAACCAATTCAACTTCATCCAAAAGATCCGACTACATCCCACAGACCTGCTTGTAAGTTTCGACATAGAATCTCTTTTCACACAAGTCCCATTAAAAGACACATTAAACATAATAAAGGCCTCACATGAAGTCCTCTTCGATCTCATTCCGCTAATAGAGCACTGCTTAACAACCACTTACTTCTCCTATAACAACCAATTTTATGAACAAACTTCAGGAGCAGCGATGGGCTCTCCTATTTCTGTAATCGTCAACATAGAGCATTTTGAGAAAGAGGCCCTCAGAAAAACACTCAAAAAACCAGATATTTGGTTCCGTTATGTAGAGGATACATATGGAGACACAGCAGAGCCGAACTCTGTAAATTCCTTATTTTCCTCAACAATCAATATCCAAATATCCACTTCACTATAGACATAGAAGAAAACTCCCCTTCTTTAGATGTCTCTAAGAAAGGTATCTGATAATACCTTAGACCATCAAGTGTACAGAAAACCAACACACACAGATAGATATTCATATGCCGAGTTGTGCCACTACCTAGCACAAAAACAGTCAGCAATCAACTCACTTGTACATAGAACTTTCACCATCTCTGATAAAGAACATCTACAAACAAAACTCAACTATCTAAAACTAACCTTATAGAAAAACGGACACAACAAAAAAGACAACCAAATTAATCAATAAACATGTAAATAAAACAACGATCAATCACAATCACAAACAACATACAATCAACATATAATCAGACGAAAGGATCCTATCCATTCTCCCATATGTCAAGGAAACTTCAAATAGGCAGGATATTAAACAAACACAATATTCGAACTATCTTCAAAAATCACTCAAAAAGATAGGACAAATCTTAAAAAATTCTAAAGATCGAAGACCTCTACTCAACTCCGCAGGAGTATACAAAATACAATACCTTGTTTCTGCGGGCAAGTATACATTGGAAAAACCGCAGAACCTACGGACAAAAGAACATTAACGTGATGTCAGGCTAAAATACGTCACGCAGTCGACATCAGAACACAATATCTATACGAGACATCAAATACTGTTTGACAAAACGATCATAATAACCAACATTACTTTCTAAGAAAGTATAGAGAAGCTATAGAGAAAAAACACCCTAACAATTTAAATAGAAATAATGGCTACAATAATAATATAAATAAAATATGGAAACCATTCTTTCGGTTATTGAAGACCAATCAATTTTCCCCATGTTTCACCCTCCCCCCTCCACTCACACCCCTCATTTCTCTTCTTCTCTCCCACTGCTTTCGCAGTCTCTATGCGTACTGAACATCGAGATCAAGTCAGCTTTTGCCCTTTTGCTCTATGAGAGGTTTCTGTCCTCGCTAAGCTGGCCTTAGGACACCTGCGTTATCTTTGACAGATGTACTGCCCCAGTCAAACTCCCCGCCTGGCAGTGTCCTCGAATCGGATCACGCGGGAGTATCATCGGCGATTGGCCGAGGCCATTCTGATACGCTTGGCTCTAGAACACCGCCGGGGCACGAAGCCCTCGGGGCACGCGCTCCGCCAAACCGAGTAAGTAAGGAAACGATGAAAGTAATGATATTTCACTGGCGATGTTACCATCTCCCACTTATGCTACACCTCTCATGTCTCTTTACAGTGCCAGACTAGAGTCAAGCTCAACAGGGTCTTCTTTCCCCGCTAATTTTTCCAAGCCCGTTCCCTTGGCAGTGATTTCGCTAGATAGTAGATAGGGACAGCGGGAATCTCGTTAATCCATTCACGCAGTGCAATATAAAAGGAACGGCTCGGAGGAACAACTCAGTATTAGGCTATTGCTCGCCTTGATGAAGGGGATTACAAGGTTAACGAAACATTGGTATTTCACGAATGGATCTGGACACGGAGAAATACATAATGAAACACATAATCATTTTATAATAATATGTATAAATTTTTCAAAAATGTTGATTTTCGATAGTTTAAATAATTGTACTTTTTTTGAGCGCTTCATATCGTACTATTTTTTTTTGTTAGTCTAAAGATTCAACTAAAAAAATCCTATGGGTTTTTGCTTGGACATTAAATTTAAAAATTTGAGTTAAATTTTTTATCGAAAGTAGTTATTTTTTGCGAATTTTCCAATAAAATTTTTTTGAAGCATTGTAATTAATTGAAAATAAAATATTATTTATTTGATTCATATTTATCTGTCTTCGTCTGACTTTGAGGTGTAAACTTCACATGATTTGAGCTAAAAAATACGTATTCAGTCCAGAGATATAGCGTGATAAAGGGATTTGCAGAGTTACCCTGGTTTGAGTCCGAGAAGGTAATCCGTAAACCAAAAATAATCCGTAGCATATTAAAATTAAATAAGAAAACTTTTTCGTTGCCAGTTATCAATATTACAGTCGATATGAATAAAATCTAAAAATACAAAATGATTCGTAAAAAAATTATTAATTTGGGAAGCTCTAATTAATGTGTTTTATTGTATTTTCAAGTTTTTATATTTTTCATTATTAATTTTTTTGTAACAAATGTTTTAATGAAAAATATAATCTAACGCTTTGTAGTGCAATGTTATTCACATTTTATCCAATTTGGAAATAATTTCTAAATCATTGAGACATAACTGATAGTGAATAATGTCTTTATTCATTTCATTTCAATGTACCAATTTTTTCCTTAAGTCTAACGTTATTATAATAATTATTTTTGGTTTTTACGAAGGAGAATATGTATAAGAAAACATAGAAATTAATCGATCCCCGAGTAGTCGCGAAACCCTCGAAAATTGATATCCTCCTTTCAACAATTTTTAATTTAAATAATGGACATTCCACATCATCCACATGTATTAGTGCAGTGTAATACAAAGAATTTGTTTTTGTTTCAGAGAATAAAGCAAAAACATTATATTTTTACGTACCCATGAGTATTACTATCGTTAGTAACGTTTTTTTTTTCATCTGCACAACACTAATGATTCTGCACCAGAAAATACATACAGCTAGTGAGTTGAGAGATTCGGAGAGCAAGCGTCACGATGAAAATAAGCAGAGGTATATATTACAATTAAGGGAATCAACTCTGATTAATTTGGATTGATGATTAGATTGGAATGACCAATCATATTTGTCATTTGACTTGATGGATGCAATTGGTCAATAGACTAACCATTGATTAAAGTTAAGCGGAGTTGGTCAAAGTGGCCCTAAAGAATTAATGTTATTCAATGCACTCGCATTTACAAAAAACTGCATGATGTATAGTTAACTGATACTAAAGGAAAAAATTATTATTATTTTTACACATATTTAATAACAATAGTAAACAGTTGAAAACAATTTTAAAAATCAATAAATTAAATTTTAATCACAGAACATTTCAAAATTTCTCTTAATATTATATTATTAGAAACATACGATATTTAACATAATATGTAAATTAAAAAGACCATATTAGAATTTAAAAACAATTATTTTATTAAAAATGAATTAAAACTACAAGAATTATCTGCATGATATGCAGATCATCAATACTTCCCATTCTTATATAGGCAATATAATTATTTTATTAGGATAATAATCGTTATATATAAGCATACATTAATGCTTCTAATTCTATATATACCTATCTGCATTACATATATATATGTATAATTTGTTTTAATGAAAGAAGCAAACATGTATATCCATTTACAAATAGCCTCACACATGTCAAATTATATTTGCTTTATTATTTCTATTTATAATAAGACAATTGTTCTCAGAATCTGATATGTTAATTATTCATATCTTTATTATATATACAATATATAAAATTTTATGTAATTACATATAAAATATTTTTTCTCGGGTATATATTATTATTATTATTATTATTATTTATTTTAATCCTTATGGTTTAGGATGGTTTACATTTTATTGACTATGTATTCTTTATATATACATTATACATGTCTACATCTCGAATCGTATATCTATATAAATATAAAAGATATAATTATCATTTCTGAAAATAATACGTTTATATGAATATATATAACAGTTCAACATCTCAACATTCAGATCATAGTGGCGCTTCGTAGTTAAAGTAATAAAATATGTAATATATGAAATATAAAAATATATATGTGTCAAATAACATGAAGCAAAATACATCACACCTATCAGAAACCTATAACTGCTTGTGTTTTGGTACTTCAAGATTGTCTATACAACATTGTTTGAAACTGCTCTGAAAATAAGACTATTAACATAAAAATATATAATTGCTTGAAATTGCTCCGGAAACTATACTTACAATCCATACTTTGCTTTCTCATTTTTTAAATACAATCCAGGAGGGGTCTTCTTCCTTATTCCCTTTTTCTCTGTTTTCTGCTTCTTTTTTTGTTTTATCTCTCTTCCTCATTATATCCAGCCCTGTAACTTCTTCCTTTATAAATTCTTCCATCTGCATCTCATTCTTTATCTCCTTGCACTCCTTGAGTACATAAATCATAATCTCCTTTGCAGCCTGATAAATTCTGCATCTTCTTTCTTCTTCCTCTCTCCAGTGTTGATTTCCTTTTGCTTCGTTCCCACATCTATATCTGACTATTATACTTCTATTATATTTTTCAAATATCTTGGTAACAAGATTTGTTCTGGCCGTATGTTCTTACAGTCACTATTATATCTTGATTCTTTTATCTTTATTTATCTTTCTACTTTCTCTCTTCTTTCTCTTCTAAGGTTTTCTTTTATACTTTGAATCCCTGCTTCTCTTTCCTTTCTTACTTGCTGTTTACTCAATCCTGCTCTTTCTAGAACTTCACTTCTTTTCCCATTTACTTTCTTTTTTTCCCATACAGTCCTTTTCCAACCATACTTCTTCTTTTCCAATACATATCTTTACACATTCTTGTATCAGTTTTTTCTTTGAGTTCCTTATTTTTTTTCTTCATATTTTATTGCTCTTCTGATCGCTTTAATTTTAATTTTACTTATCTTCGTTTCTTCTATTAGTATATAATTAGGTATTCTCCAATCCACAAACAACACACAGTTTTAGAATTCATTTCACGTACTTTCTTTTTATTCCATCTAATTTATTGTCAGTCTGCCAACCTCACACCTCCGCTCCATACAGGGCTATACTGTCCACCAGAGCATTGAACATCTTTATTCTCCTTTCGAAATCATCTTCGAAAATTTTTTCACCGATGCTTTACGTTCTCTTATTGCCATTGTTATTTTCTTTAATCTTTCTTTTTTACATACAAGGTGCGTCCCAAAATTTTCCCAACTTTTGAAATAAAACAACAACGGTTTACTTTTTTTTTCAAATTCAAATTGTTTATTCAAAGTAGTCCCCGTCGATACAACGTTTGGCACGATCTAAAAGCATTTCAAATGAGTGTTTTATGTCGTTCAAAGGCACGTCCTTCAGAATAGTGGTACAAGCCCTTTGGATGTCTTCTACGTCCACATACCGCTTTCCTTTCATGGACAAATGCATTTTGCCGAATAGGTAGAAGTCACAAGGTGCCATATCAGGCGAATACGGGGAATGGTTGATTGTTAAAATGTGATTTTTAGTCAAAAAATCAGTGACAAGTGTCGAACGGTGAGATGGCGCATTATCGTGTAACAAGCGCCAACTTCCTCCTTCGCGATATTCTGGCCGAATACGACGAATGCGGTGCACCAAACGCTTCAAAACGCTTACATAGAATACAGCATTAACTGTTTGGCCTGCTGGAACGAATTCTTTGTGCACAATACCCTTGGAATCATAAAAACTTCGATGGAATTTTCGTTAATTGTCGATTTTGGGCGACCTGTATGTGCGTCGTCATTTATGTCCTCACGACCGTTCTTGAATCGCGTATACCACTCATAAACACTGGCACGGGCTACACAATTATCACCATAAACTTGTTTCATCAAATTATGGGTTTCGGTAAATGTTTTACCAAGTTTAAAACAAAACTTAATATTGGCTCTTTGTTCGAAGTTCATTCTCGTACCGATGTATACAACATACTGACACTTGAGACGCCATAACTTCGTTTCCACTGAATCAAATGTCATGAAATTTTTACTGGAAGTCAGCTAGGGATGTACCTTTCAAACGCGCAATCGAACACACGGATGGCGCCACCCGACCTATCCCTATTGAAAAAGTTGGGAAAATTTTGGGACGCACCTTGTATATTTCTCTGTCCCCCTATTTTTCTGCAGAGTTATCCTAGATATTTAATTTCTTTAACTTCTTCTATTTCCTCTTCTCCCCATTTCCTCGTTTTTGTTTTACTTCTCGAATCCCATTATACATGGTATCCATTGTAGCATTCAATTGGTTTTAATCGGAACTTAACGTTTTAAACGGATTTTAATCATTGAACTTGTAATTCGATAAAATCCCATTTAACTCGGTAAAAGTGAATTTCCAATTAAAACCAACTGAATTTATATAGCGTGCAAAATCCGATAGAATCCCATTCAATTCGGTATAAGCAATTGAAACTTATTGAACTTATAGCGTACAAAATCCGACAGAATTTCATTTAACTCGATATATAAGCGATTTTCCGATTAAAACCCATTAAACGCATAAGAAAATTGATTGAATCCTAATAAAATATTATTGGACGCGTATCCACTTAAAATTGATAGATTCTCATTAGATCTTATTAAAGTGTGTTTCTTATTATAAATTCATTAAATGACGTCTTTTAGATATCTTATGCAACATAAATATTATCTGGGGTCATTGCGCGGCTTTCCCATTCAATCTCATTAAACGAAATAAAATTTGTTTAAGTACATTATGTGAACCTCAATAAAATCCTATTAATTTTAAAAGTGATCTTCATATAAAGATCTTTTAAAGATTGTATGACATCTATTAAATCTTATTTTTTAATTGGAAATTTTATCATGGATAATTCCATTTGGACTTATTACATTGTTGTAGGAACTTGTCAATTGATTCTTCTTTTCTGCGAAAGAAATCAATCGGAGATTGCTGTTGCTCATTTGGTATTCAAATTCATAAGAAATCTTTCAATCGGTTTCAGTGGAAATTTTTAAGCAAAGTACTCCTTCTGTCTATCTTTTTTCCATTTCTTCCTCCAAATCCGATATTGAACATCCGATATTGTCTGATGTCGGACATTCCTGTCTGAGGTCTTTTTTTCCAGAACTCTTCTGATTTCCTGTTGCCTATTTTCACTACATTTATTGTTTCTTTATACATTTCCACAACTCGAAGTCTGAGATATCTATCTGCATCTTTTTCATCATTTCATTTAGCTGCTTTCTGTTTCTACATTATCAAATGCAGCTTGTAGGTCAAAAAAAATGCAAACATCTTCTTTCCTGCTCAATTCCCTATTGACCACGTAATTCATCATCCAGATCCATCGATCCTCTTTCCTTTCTGAATCCAAATTGTCTTTCCTTCAACTTTCCATCCGTTTCATTTTTAAGTCTTTTGTTTAGAATAGTCGCATAGATATGCTGTGCGTCTTATATGTCCATTAACGTAATTCCTTTGTATTTTTTAATCTCGTATATTTTTTCTCCTCTTTGTAAGACAGATTAAACCTTTATTCCAATCTGATGATATTCCTTCTGCTTTCCATATTCTATTATCTTCAAATCTTTCCATTCTTTATTATACCATTGTCTTTTTCCTAATTTGGGAGTATCTTCTTCTTATATTTTTTGATTGCACTTTTAATCTTTTCTTTCATTTCCATCTAGATGCCCTCTATATCCTTTTGTGTACTCTTCCATTCTTCTCATCTCTGGTAGCTTTTTACTCCCTCTATCGTTCAATCACTTCTCTTTATTTCCACTTCCGTATTCTTTCTGTCTTTTTTCTCGATTAATTGCCCCATCAGTTCTACTTCTAACGGTATGTGATCTAATTCCATCCTGTTGCCTTCTACCCTTTTTATCTCTTCTCCTGCTCGTTTCCTATCACATAATCTATAACAAATAATTTTCTATTCCCTATGTACATCCATCCTCCTTTTCTCCAAAGTTTTTATCCAGTATCGCTTATCCTCTCTCTTCTATTTTACTTATTACTATATGTTTATTATGTTATCTATGAATTCTCTACTCTCACTTCTCTTTTCATTTTCTTCTGAATCTCTTTCACTATCTGTTTTTGCGTTTAAATCTCCTCCCATTATCAAACACTCTTCCTCTTTTTCTGGAATATGTTTCATTAATAACTCCATTGTTTTTTCTATCTTTTAACTGTACACTGAAATTATTCTCCATTTATTTTCATTATACTTTATTTTACACTCCATCGCTGGTTCATTTAGTTCCATAATTTTATTTAGTTTCATAATTTTTACGTTCTTTACTCTGTTGCTCACTGCAATGATTATCCCACCTTTTACTCTTTCTTTTTTATGCCTTTTTTGCTGGTTCTATCAGTGGTCCCTCGACTATCTATTTTTAATCTTTTCCCACCTATCTTCGTCTACTATCTTTTGTCTCAAGTAATCCAACGATGTCAAAATCCTCCAGGTATTCCCACGTTTTCTCATATTTATTAAATAGTCCCGCAATGTTCCAGAAACAGATTCTTATCTTTCTTTCCATCACACTTCTACTACCCGTATCCTTTTCTCATTCTCTTCTTTCTCCTCTTCTTCCTCTGTTTTCTTCTATTCTCTTCTCTCTCTTATTCCAACGTAGCCACTTATCTTTCATAAATATCTTACCATAGCTTACCTTCACATTGTTTGCTTTCTCTCTCTCTCCTCTTTTATTTTGTCTTTCAATTGTTTCTGCATTTCTCTTTCCATTTTTGTTAGATCATTATCTATAAATATTCCTGCATTTAAGTCCTTTTTTAAAATCATAATCTTTCTTTTTTCTACCCAGCTTTTCAATTCAGCTACTATATGCACTTATTATCCCTATCATGTATCTTGAACGCTTTTCTTACTCTTACATCTACCTTCAAATTTTCTTTAATGAATCCTAAGACCTGTTGTTCCATCTTATTTGCATCCCATTTGTTTATACCTCTGATAATAATGTTGTTTCTTCTCCTCTCTCTACCTTTCTTTTCTCTCTCCCATTCTAGCTTTTCTATTCTTTGTTCCAGCTTCCTGTTTTCTATATTGTATTCTTCCTTATTCTTATTTTTTCTTCTTTCCTCTATTTCCAATTTTTTTTCTTTCCATTTTTTCCTTATTTGCTCGAATTTTGTCATCTCTTTTCGTTCATCTCTTTCATCTGTTTGCATATATTTTCCTCCATCTCCTCCATAATCTCTCTTTTTATTATGGGCTCTTCTTTTTCTGTTACGTTGTGCATATTTTTTTTTAGGTTTGTTTTTACTACCTATTGATCTTCTTAGCATTGGTACCACCTAACGGTACCAATGCTCTTCGTAGATTCTTCGCTCCTCCTTCTTTCCCAGTCCGCTCTATTTTCCTAAGAGCTTTCCCGAAACTTCTAAGTTCCTTTATTCCCTCAGGTTTTTCTTTCTTTACTTGCTTTCTTTTCCTTCTCACTTTCTCACCTTCTTTTTTTATGCTCCACTTATTATTTTACCCTTCTTTTCGTTTCTTGCTGTTTCTCGATCAATATTTACTCTATTAGCTATATGTCTTCACACTATCTTCACACTAACGTTTGCTAACCGGAAGTCCTATATTTATATATATATATGTACAGGGCGTTTAGAAATTAGTGATAAGTTGTTCGCGCTTGCATTTGGCGATGGGCTGGGCGAATTTGACTATTTTCATAAGTTAATAACTCGTTAATCATTGCGACAATTGAAAAATGGTAGAAGATTTTTCTTCTCAGCATTCTGCCTTTGTGTGAAAGACTTATCACTAATTTCCAAAAACCTTGTGTATATATATTGTATATATATACACACACACACACACACACACACACACACACACACACACACACACAGTGACTCGCATTAATATTCGTCAACATCATAATAATAGAGAAACTATTATTTTTGAAGTATAGTTTTTATAGGATTAAGAAATTACAGTTTTTTAATCATTGGAAACGCTCATTATAGATGTATAAAATATTAATTTTAATAATTAATTTATTTAACTAATGTAGTTTTCAATATAAAAAATTAAATAAGTAAATCCTTAATTTTAAAATCGCAAAAATATTAGGACACTCATTATATTTTATATTTACTGACCTCTGGAAATCAAATTTGTTTATTCCTTACTTGTTTACCGTGAAATAAGTCATACAAAATATGTGATTTATTTCATGTTGAATTAAGTTAATCTAATTTTCTCAAGATCATACAAGTTAACAGTGAAAATGAGACATAAAGGCAAAAATAGTTCATTTGATAAATGCCAATTTGTTATTTTTCATTATGAAAAAGGCAAATTATATCGAGAAATCGGTAAATTAATAAATTTGAGTAAGAGTACGGTAGCAGATATTGTAAAAAGATGTTCGTGAAGATCGCATTGAATCAATACCTCAGAAAGGATGTCCAAAATTACTTGACTCACGGGATCAACATAAAATTATTAGGAATATAAAAGTAAATCCTGGATTAAGTGCTACAAAATTGACCTCAGAATTATACAAAGAGACTAACAAGAAGATATATCCTGATACAGTAGAGTATTAAAAGAAAGTGATTAGTTGCTGGTAGAGTTACTCGTAAAAAGCCATTTATAAGTGAATCGGAAGAAAAGATTAATTTTCGCCAAGGAATTTATTTCTAAAGAACAAGTATGGTGGACTGATGTAATATTCACTGATGAGAGCAAATTTAACATTTTCATATCTGACGGACGGAAAATGATATGGCGAAAAGCAAACGAAGAATTCAAATTGAAAAATTTGAAGCCAACTATACACGGCGATGGAAGTTTAATGGTTTGGGGTTGTATTTCAAGTAAAGGAGTGGGTGAATTAATTTTCATTGACGGAATTTTGGATAAAAATAAATATTTAAGTATTCTAAAAGATAATTTAATAAAAGGTGCTAATAATATATAATAAATATACGAGGTAATTTCAAATTTTATCAAAACAATGATTCAAAACATAAATCGCGAATAGTGTAAGAATATTTATTATATAACTGTCCAAAAGTATTACATCCTCCACCACAGTCATAAGATTTAAATTATAGAAAATTTATGGAATTTATTAGATCGTAACATTCGGATTACGCCTATAAGATCAAAAGAAGAATTAAAATTTAAAAGAGGAATGAACGTGCATTACACCAGATTATTTAAAAATTATTTCTAACATATCTAAACGTTTACAGTATGTTATTACACAAAAAGGTTATCCAACAAAATATTAAAATTATTATCATTTCATTCATATATTATCATATCGTTTATATTATTATATCTTGTTAAGTGTCCGAATATTTTTGCGATACCAGAATTAAGCAAAATTCTGTCTATAATTTAATATATTCGAAACTGTATCATATAAATAGTAATTATAGAAATAAAATTTATATTTCTAATAACTATAATGAATTTTTCAATTTAAAACAAAAGCCATAAATTTCTTACTCCAACAAAAATTATGTTTAGATGGTAATAATTTCTAAAGCATCATGATGTCCGAATATTAATGCGAGTCACTGTATATATATATATATATATAAAATTTAAATTAATATTACATTTCTTAAATATTTCTTAGAAGAAATTTTGAAATTCTCTGTGATTAAAATTTAGCTTATTGTTTTTTAAGATGCTTAAGATTGTTTACTATTATTGTTATTAAGAATGTATAAAATTAATAATAATAAAAACATTTCTTTTCATGTATTTTTAATAGCCCTAAAAAATATTATACATTTTATTAATATATCTTATAGTCACAATTACAAATAATACAAAAATATATTTGATCATAGGTTTAGTATGTACTTGAAACTATTCATAGTGATGGGAATAACTTGGGTTTTGGAGATACTAGCGTGGATGATTGGTACCAATATTCTACCAGAGTACTTCTGGTATCTGACCGACATCATAAATGCCTTGCAAGGTCTCATCATTTTCGTTGTATTTGTGTGTAGAAGAAAGATCAAGGAAATGCTATTAAAACAATTTCGCGGGAAGACTTGCGGTCCATTTAAGATTCCAATAAGTGATAGTATAGCTTCGAACTCTAATACAGCCACTTCGCTGTCCGAATCAATATCCATGCAACAAATCAGTCCCTCTAATTAACAGCTAATCATCTCGCAAAATTTAATTAGTCCTACTGATGGTTGCAATGCAAAGGAAAAATTCTATTATAGATGAGAGTTAACAGTTAATTAGCAGCATAATTTCTTCAGTCAAAGATCTTACATACATATATACTATATCAGAATACATTGTTTCACGTTATCTTTTGATCGGTTTAGAAAAAGACCAAAATTATACAAGGAGGGATTGTCTTAAATTTTAACAATTCTCTTTGTCTTTCACTTTAAATGCGTTTCAAATTTTATCTCAAATTAAAAACATGTGATTACGAATAATTCCTCTTTTTTTTTTAAGTGTGAAAATAATGAAATGTAAAATAATAAGTGAATATAATGTAAATAATGTGAAATATAATTTTTAATTAACGTGTGAAGAATTTTATTTGATTTTTTTATTTAAAAGCCCGAACATTATTATGAAATACATCACAGTACAAAATTTTTCATGCATAAATACTCGGGAAAAAATGTTTTATATAAAATTTATATAACTTCTGTAAATGAACATATTTTATATGTAATCGTATATAATTATATATATTATACGTATATAATATGTAAAGAGGAAAGTCTTCTTTTATGAGATGGGCGCTTCTTAATATGAGATAGCGGCGTTTCCGCTAAACTAATAAACGCTATCTGTTGGTTGCACCATGAATTTATTGCTCTTGGAATGAAAACTATTTAGTGGAAAATTTAGTGGAAATTATTAGATCATGCCTGTAGTCGTTATAAAAAAAGATTTTAGAATTTGGATGTCTTCAAGTTTCGTTGAGATGAGCCTTTAAATCTTGTTAATTATTTAATAAGTAAATAGTTGGCAATAAATTCTTCGTGTAGTGATAGAGTAAGATACTAATAGAAAAATACGGGATACGTTGAATTGCTTAATTACAGAAGTTGATTTTGTAAAACCGTAAGGAAATGGTAATATGAGATATTCAGGGTATTTCTAATATGAAATAACCTATGCTCCTATGTCATAGTAAAAATTGTTGCTGAAGTATAAATGTTACTATACAATAATAAAAAGGACAATCGGAATGAACATCGAGTGCCTGTTTCTGCGATGCTTAGTTCCAACTATCTGAAAACGAGTTCTAGGTCTCATTTACAATGCATCACATATTTATATTGCGCGCGCACTGGCTGTGTTCGTTTGTATTTTAGAAACATTAAATAAAATTTTTTAATTATAATATTGATGTACTTTGCGTTTTATTATCTCGGGGCATCTCATAGGAGCACAATTTTTTTACTTAGCGATTTGCTTACTTTTTATATTTCTCTAATTTATAAAAAAAAAATAAAATTTGAATTAAATTTTATAACATTATCTTAAAATTTATTAAATTTCCTTCCAAATGATCTATTATTTTTTAAATTCTGCCCATAGATTTCCACCATCTGCCCAAAATAAATTCGGTATTTCATAATAGGGGCCTTTCCTCCATAATTATATAGAATTTATTTACACTTCAGCATATACAGCCAAGAAGGGGACTTGGTTTACAAAAGTACTCATTCATACTTACATTCCTCTCTTACATTTATCTTACAACTACAAACTTAAATTATTACATTCTCTTTTACCTATACACAATCTCTATATTACAATCCTATCATAGTCTATTATTATTGTCCATATTCCATGTCTCATTTACCTTTAGCTCTACATAATATTTCTCTGCCCGTACTTACCTCCCTATCTTCTCTTATTTTCTTTAACTGCATATTCCATCTACATCCTACCCTTTTTATTTTCTATTGGTCTCATTATAATGCATTTCCTTAACTTGTAAACAGATAATAAATTACCTATAACTGACTATAACTAACTATAATATACTGTTACGTCCAAACTCTTGAAAATTTGGTCAAGGAGACAATGAGGGAGAATGGAGAGGGTGTGGAAGGACGGTTAGACTCAATCTCACAGGCGCGAAGGCGAACCTGTGAGTTGTACGCATCTTTTCAGTCCCGGAATATGGGTCAACGTCCGAAGGGACGCTATGAAATCTGTTCCGCTGGACAGTGCGAATGTCGGTCCTACTTTTCGAGTCCAGGAACTTAATCTTTTTGACTCGGGACTGGACCTCGTGCGATCTCAGGTATTCGAGGGAAGTGAATGCGAGAGGTGATGTTAATAAAAGACAGGATAATATCTTAAGTTACATTTATTAATAAAATGCAAAATAATAATAAAATAAAGGGTTTTATACATTATAAACTTCTCAAATTTGACGTGTGTTCGTTGGAAACGCGTGTAAATGTATTCATGCACAATGAATGTGTTTTTCCATGCGGGGAAACGCAGAGGTGGACTGGAAATGGTTGCGACTATTAGCTGGCGTCTGTAGGACGTAACAATACTATACTACAATCTTATTTCATACTCATAGCCTTGCAGTCTTACAAAATACTCATTCTTTGTCTTTACATTATCTTTGTCTTTACAATAGTCTCTATTTATGTCTTTTCCTTCCTCTCTCCTTCTTTTTATTACTTCTTTTTCTCCATCCTTCCATAATTTTATTAGCGTTTTTCCTTTAAGTTTTTCATTCAGATCTTCTCCCCATAATTTCCTTACAATCTCCTTATCCTTCCCCAACTCTTCAAAACTACCTCTTGTCTCCTCACATTCTTTAACATAATGCTCCAGATTATCCTCGCTTTCACAACAGAAAAGACATCCTCCCTCCTCTATTCCTAGCCAGTATTTATTCTTCTCTTCTAAATTACCGCATCTTAATTTAAATAATGCTCTTATCTCATCTCCTCTCTTCCATTCCATATTCTCCATCTTCAAATAATTTGGTACCCTATTCTCTATACTTATCTCTTTATATCTTTTATTATAAAGTTTGACCTATCTATTTTGTCCCTTTCCCATTGCCTCTGTAAATTTCTTTCCTTACTTAAATCTTTTTCAAAACTTTTATTTCCATGTCCCATTACTTCTCTAGATTCAATTCCCCATTCGTTCTTATTATAATAACTTTCTTTCTCCATACCATATCTATTGTTCCAATCATAGCTTTATTTTTCCTCCCAGTATTTCCTGACTAAATTACCTGTGTTTCTAGTGTTACGTTTTGACTTCACGATTCTTTTCTTTCGTGGAGAAAATCTGTTTTTTTCTCAAATGCGAAGTCAGTAACATGGCGGATCGAATATTGATTTTTGATTATTATAAAAGACTAGACATCAATTAAAGGAAAATAATTATTAGCGTTCGATTGAAAACACGTGTATTGGCCCTAAGACTCACAGATAAGCCTTTTTCTGACTCATATATTGGGTCATCTAAAAAGTATCCGCGGTTTTTTGTCACTAGATGGTGTTGATCATATATCGGGCAACACTAATCCGATTATGTCAAACGAACACGCGTCTGAAAGATGACATTTTAGGTTACATTTTTTGTAAACAAAGTTTGATGATTCATCAATCGTGTCAAAAGTTATATTGGTTTGAAAATGAGTGAAATATCTGAAGAAATATGCTATGTGATGCTTTTTTACTACAAAAAAGGCAAAAACGCAGCACAAACATGCCGACAAATTTGTGAAGTTTATGGCGCGGATGCTGTAAGTGAACGCAGGACGCAGGAGTGGTTTGTTCGATTTCATTCTGGAAATTTTGATGTCAAAGATCGACCTCGCTCTGGTCGACCAGTTACTGAAAAAGTCGATGAAATTTTGCAACTGGTCAAGCAAGACCGGCATGTGAGCTGTCAGGAGATAGCCAATGCACTAAGAATCAACCATATGACAGTTTGGAATCATTTGAAAAAGGCTGGCTACGCAAAGAAACTCGATGTTTGGGTGCCACATGAATTAACGCAAAGAAATTTGATTGATCGAATTTCCATCAGCGAAACACTACTAAAATGCAACGAAATCGACCCATTTCTGAAGTAAATCATCACAGGCGATGAAAAATGAGTGAAATACAAGAATATTGTTCGTAAAAGATCATGGAATAAGCGCGGCGAACCATCACAAACGACTTCAAAGCCTGGATTGATGGCAAATAAGGTGATGTTGTGTGTATAGTGGGATTGGAAGGAAGTCCATCATGAGGTGTTACCACATGGCCTAACGATTAATTCAGAGCTTTACTGTTCACAACTGGATAGATTACAGGAAGCGATTAAGGAAAAACGAATTGATTAACAGAAAAAGTGTTGTCTTCCCTAATGCTAACTCCAGATCACACACATCTTTGATGACGCGCCAAAAATTGAGGGAGCTTGGTTGGGAAGTTTTGATCACCGTATAGCCCGGACCTTGCACCGTCTGACTACCATTTGTTTCGATCTCTGCAGAACTCTCTTGATGGAAAAACATTGACCGACAAAAGAGCTGCTGAAAATCACTTGAAAAAGTTTTTTGATAAATCACAAAAGTTCTACACGGATGGAATTATGAAATTACCCGAAAAATGGCAAAACGTTATAGATAATAATGGCCAATATATATTTGATTATAACATATAATTGATTTTCAATAAAGAAAAATTTCATTCAAAAATTGAACAAAAAACCGCGGATATTTTTTAGATGACCCAATATAAAACGAAAACACATTAATCACTCCTATTCTTTCGAAATAATTGAGAAACCTTTCTCAATTAAAGAAAAAGAGATGAATCATCCATTCAAAGTCCAAGTATCGAATTGCATCACATCCCGATATATATATATATGTGACCCTTCGGAAAAGCGTAGTCAGTAAAAAGAATCTTTCGAGCAGTCATAAGTGACATTCAAAATCAGTTAACAAGTTTAACTATTTCAAGTTCTCGTCTCAGTACAATCCAATCAAAATCAACAGTCCACATCATTGAGACATAACCGAGGACTCCCGCTAACGTTCACCACTACTTCCAGAACAAATTCCTTTTTCTTTCTCTTTCTCATGTTACTTTAATTTCAAGACTATATGATTGTCAATATTCTCTCGTTTCCTCCTTGATCCATTCCTTTTTTCTCTCTTTAATCACAGATGCACCTTGCCTATCTTTCTCGACTTCGAGTTGTTTAAGTGGTAAAACGCTTCAAGTTGTTCACCTCTTTCTCTACTCCGAATTATTTAAGCGGTAAAACGCTTCAAGTAATTCATCTCTTTCTCTACTCAGAATTACTTAAGCGGTAAAACGCTTTAAGTAATTCATCTTTACCGCATTCACAATTATTTAATCAATAAACGGCCTAAGTAACTCACAGTTACTCTTCCTGAAGAACCAAATCATAATTCCTGAAAAATCTATCTCTTCTCCTCCTTCTCTTCGGAATTATCTTCCCGTTCTATGTTCTTCTAATTATCCGTCATGGGTACTAATGAAAGAAAATTTTAATAGATGGTCTGGTGGAACAGACACAGAGCAGAACGCAAAAAACGGGCAAAGCTCGAGAAACTCAAAAAAGTTAACTTTCCAATCATTACGCGGATACAAACCGGGCAATTTATCTCCTCTCAAGCCCGTCGTCAACTACAAAGAGCTCATTTACGCCAAAAATATCGAGATCCTCCCTCGACGTCCCTGTGAAAGATCTCACCTCTGACAAACCAATTAATAGTTCCCCAGCAATACACCTTCAAACCCTTCCTTGAATTTTGAATTTCCTTCCTCTTCTTACTCTCCTACTCTGATAGACTTTCCACAGCGTGCAATTCTTCCTTTCTCGTCCCTTTTAAGGACAACAGATCCTTCGAAGAGATTTTTCAATCACTTGAAAGCCTCGCCGAATCGGCGAGGTTCTCCCTCCCTTCGACCACAACACTTTATTCCACGTAAACATACACATATATACATCGTCAGAAAAAAGATATTAGCTTAGTTTTTAATATTATTATTACGTAACCAATTATCTTTGTAAAACAATAGAACAGTGATTATCATTTATTTCGCCGCCCTTTCGATTCGCTGCGTCTCGACAAAGATCGTAAAAATCCAATCTCTGGTCAAAAGGATTAAGTTCCTTGATTTAAAAGAGGACTGATGCACAATCTCAAGTTGGATAATAGCATCGCGTATCGATGTTGATCCACATTTGCGACATAATCAAGTGCGTCCGACTTGTGGCACCCGCCTCAGAGCGATAGCCACAAGAGCGGTCAGTTGCCCCCTCCCAATTCTTTCTTTTCTTCGAAATAAAAGAATCTTAGGGCCTGGATGTAACACCAGATTTAATCTTTTTCTCATATTTTCTTACCTTCAAACCCCATCCTACTTTGAAGTTATTCATTATCAGCTCTCTCATAATTACATACTTTGGGGTGCAGAAATCTAAGTTGAAAATCCACCTAACGTAGTCTAATATTATTTTTTCTAATTCTTCTTTTTTCTTCCAGCCTCATAATTCCACACCATATGCCATTACACTTTGTATCAGATATTTAAATAGCATGCATCTTCTAAAATCATTTCTGCATAGCTCTTCCCCTAAGCCTCGTATCTTTCTTGCTACCATTTTTCCTTTTCTACTTATTTCTTTAATATGCCTCTTTTATAATTGCCCATTTCTATCTAAATTAAAACCCAAATATTTAAATTCCTGCACCTTCTCTCTTTTCTTATTCCCACATTTTCTTTCTTTTTTCTCCCCCTCCCTCCAGACACCATTCTTTTCTGTGCACAGTTCCAATTTCCTTCCCTCCAAAAAATTTTTGAACATGCTCATCATATCCTGTAATGTCTCCCTATAAGCCTCCCTACTAAAACTAAGTCATTCGCATATATGCTAACAACCATATCCTATCCCTCCTCCTATTCCTCTTTTCTCTAATTCATTATCTATGTCCGCAATATATAAATTGAATAACAATGGACTCATCACACAGCCTTGCCTGCCTTACTCCTTTCATTGCCTTGCTTCGACTTTATCCTCATCTCTGTTTCCTCATACATCTTCTCTATCTTCCTTATCAAATATTCACTTACACCCTTGCCTCTAAAAGTCTCTCAAAGTTTCCTGTCCACCGTATCAAAGGTAGCTTTTAAATCTGCAAATATTATATATATTTTTTTCTCTTTCCTTGTTCCTGATTTCTTTCTCTCTGTATCAAATGCGTCAGTATGAAAACATTATCCGTTGTTGATCTTCCTCTTTTAAATCCCACTTGACTTTCCGGAATCATACCTTTGGTTTCCACCTCCTTTTCTAGTCTATATCTTATTACTTCTACATATATTTTATACGTCGTACACTGTATCTCTGTAGTTTGTTACCTTCTCGTCGTTTCCTCTTTTATATAGAGAGACAATTATACTTTCCTTCCAATTTGAGATATCTTGCCTGTACTCCACTTTTTATAGCAGTTCCACTAGCCTCTTCCGTAAACCCTTACTTGCATATATCCAAGCTTCCATAGGCATCTTTCCTGCCGTCTTTTTTTTCTTTATCTTGCGCTTCAGCTTTCAGTCCTTCTTTTTCCCTTGCTGCTTTATTTATCTTCTTCTTCCTCTAGCTTAAAAAGCTGACCGATGCTCTGCTGTACTTTATTTTCATCCACTTTAGTGCTATCCAATAGCTTCTTAAAATATTTCCTCCAGTCCTCGTTCTTTATAATATTCTCTTTCCATATCTTCTTACCTCTCTTCCTATTAATATACTTTCATATGTCTGCTTTCCTCTTCAACTTTTTCAATTCTTGCTCCTCTTCTTCCCTTTTTTCTTTTTATTTCTTCAAATAATTCTCTGAACTCTTTCCTCTTCTCCAAATATTTCTTTCCCGTCTCTTTTCCATTTTTTTATTTCCTACATATTCTCTTCACCTCTCTCTTTTTCCTGGAGCAATTAATATCCCACCAGTCCTTGTATCCTATATACCTTTTCTTCTTTTTAACTTTCTTCACGACATTGTTGAACACAATCTGTTTTAATTCCTCTCACATAGCTTTTACCTCTTCCTTATTATTTCTCTTGCCTTTATCCATATCTTCCTCTTCATTTATCACCTCCGTGTTTTTATTGTAGCTTTCTATGGTCTCTTTATTCCATACAATAATTTCTTCTTCCTTGATGATACTGACACATCCTCTTCGTTCCAGTCCTCTTCCGTCATTTTCTTCCAATCCCATATCCTTCCCCAGTTCCTTCCTCTAATGTCAGGACATGTGGTCCGAGTCCACTCTCGCGTCGATCCTAAATTCTACAATTCTATCGCAAATATTATCGTTAGCCATCGCATAATTTATTACCGAGCTACCTTGCTCCTACCGAAAACCGATTAAAATCGATTAAAATGTAATCCATTTTAATCAATTGTAATCAGTTTTAATCGGTTCAATCTGCGCTCGGATTGAAAAAATAATGAGTTTCAATTCCGGAAGAATCGTAATCGGTTTTCGTATCACTTTCGCGGATTATTTCCGATCCGAATTCATCACGTTCTAATTCATATTGTTATCAATCCAAACAGATCCGACTAATCGGATGAATATGTAATCCAAAATAATCCATTCGAATTGTATATTTTTCTTGTAGCGACTCAATCCATTTCAATTACAGGAATACCGATTCAATTGGTTTTAATTCTATTTGCTAGGAAAGACGACATTAATCCGGTTAAATTCGAAGTTCTCCGATTACGAGGATAAAAACTCGGATCTAAGGATCTTTAATACACAACTAGGTAATCAAATTTTCTTCTTACCAGCAAAAGTAATCAGATTCAATCAAAACTTCTCCGATTTTGCGGGCAATATTGAAATCTGTTTTAATGCAACGAGAATTAACTTTTTTCGTATCCGCGGTAAAAGTATTAAGACTTATACTCGTTTCCACCAAATAATATATATTATGTTCATAATTAAACATTAAGTATTTTTATCGCATACTTTGTAAGAAGTGGGATATATAAATAATTTTGAAATCATTAAAGTTGAAAATGATTCTTTTAGTCGAATTATTTTAGCATTTCTTTGTTTATTGGAGAAATAAGAATTTAATTTTTGTTTCTATTAGATCTATTTGTAACGATGAAAATGAAATTTTATAAATAAAAATACATACATTGACAATTTAATTTTTACCGAAAAATCGGAGAAATTCCGATTGAATCGAATATTTTTTGCTGATCACGGCAAAATCAGATTCTCATTACATCAAAACTGATTCCAATATCGTCTGCAAAATCGGAGAAATTCCGATTAAATAAGATTACTTTTGCCGGTTGCGAGAAAATCGGATTATTGTTTCATTAAAATGGATTCCAATATCGTCTGCAAAATGGGAAAAATTCCGATTTGAATTCAGTTACTTTTGTTGGTCATTACAAAATTGGATTCAGGTTGCATTAAATATGATTTCGTTTTCATTCATGGAATAGAGGAATTTATGATTGAACAGATTCATATGATCCATATGATCCAATTATAATCCGTATGAATACGAGTATTAAATCCGATTTATTTATTTTTAATCGATTTCAATATCCTATTCGCAATGCAAGAATCCCGATCGATATAGATTACTTTTGTTTTAATCGGTTTTAATCGGCTGTTTTCAGCAGGGTACATATGTATATTCCCCCTCCCAGTCGCCTCTTAATCTTCCGTTCAGAATGTGCCAACCTCCGTTACCAATTTCTCAAAATCTCTACTTCCATTTCCTATCACCTTATGCTACATCTATCTTTTCTATCATTCCTTTAAATCCTCTCCTCCTAATTCTCCAATTCTAATATTAAAATTATCTCCTATAATTACATTCTTATCTTCCATATATTCCTCCTTAATCTTTTCCTTAATCTTATATTCAAATTTTTATCTCCTTGTTCTCCGTATACTGAGACTATATCTATCTTTTCCCTACCAATCATTAACTCTGATACGATTACTCCTTCCCACTCTTTGCTAATTGATCTATCGTCCTTATTCCCTCATCCTTTCCTCTTTTCAATTATAAAACCACTGTTTGCCTTGCCTCTCTTTCTTCCCTTCCTAGCATAACTGCAATCCCAACCTTTTTCGTCTAACCATGCCTCGCATAAACTCACGAAATCATATCCTTTGACATAACTCCAAAAATGCAAACTCTTTCCTCCTACATCTGCTATATTCCAAAATAATATTTTTCTTTATTTTTCCTGTTTATTCCTTTTTACCCGTTTGCTTAATCCCACTCTTTCTTAATCTTTTTTCCTTCTATCCATAACTTCTGTTTCTTTCCTTTTCTAACTATCTTACTTCTTTTTAAATTACTATTTGATTCTTCTTGGTTAATGCAAAATTTTGCTCTTGATTTTGATTCCCTGCCCTTATCCCCCTTGCTTCTCCTCTCTCATCTTCATCTGTCTCTGTTTCCTTGTCTTCTTACCTACCTTATTCTTCCTCTTTTCTTCATCCTCCCTCTCAATTACATTCCATGCCTTCCATATTCCACCTATTTTTTACTTTATCTAATTCAACCTTTATATCCTTTATATTCTTTTTATATCTTTTCTTTCCTCTTTCTGGTCCTTAATTCATTAATCCTCTCCTGAATTTTTCTTTCCTCCCAACTCAAATCATTTTCAATAAAAATCCTACCTCCTTTTAACTTCTGCTTATTCCTCATTATTTCATTCCTTTCCTCCTCATTTTCTATTCTAACTACTATCACTGTTCCATTTATCCTCGAGAAGGCTATGTTACATTCTACTCCCAATCTTTCTTTTATAAATCTTTTGATCTATTTTCCCCTTTCTTTCCTGTATATTTCTATCCCCCTCGGTATATCTGTTCCTCTTATAATTATATTTTTTTTCCTCTCTTCTTTTTCATTATTTGAAATCCATTTCTTTAAAACATTTACCTTCCTGCAGCTTAAATTCCCCTCGCTTATCATAGATCTTACCCTTGAGCTATCCTCCTTTCCTTCCAAAACTACTTACACTTCTTCTTTCGCTATCATAATCATTCCTTTCTCTATTTACCTTGCCTAAGCTTCTTGTGTCCTCCAAACTTTCTACCATTTTCCTATTATTTTCTGACAAATCTTTGTTTCCAATTCTTTCATAACCTCCTGTAATTTCTCCTCAAATTTTTTAATTTCTCTCTTTACATCTTCTTGTATGTTCCCATCTTATTCTAGCTACTTCTCTTTTCACTAAGTCTTTCATTTCTTTCTTCACTTCTGTATAATTCTTCCTAATCTTTTCGTTTACTTCTACCTTTACTTTTTCCATTATACTTTTCTGTTCTGGCATGTCAAATGTCACTTTTTTCAAACCTATCTGTGATTTATCTCCTGTCAATAAACGCTGTTGTCTACTTTGCCCTTTCCTATCTTACCCACGCCTATCTCTTCTTTTTCCCGCCGTCTTTACGCGCTGTTATTCCTCACTCTGATGTATCGCGCTCGATACTTTCTAACGCACGCATTTAATTTGAATTAAAATTAATTTTAACTTATACTTTGACTTAAATATCAGCGAAAGAAATAAGCGATACGTGGTACGCGGTTTTCTAACTAGTTGCCTAGTTAGTTACTATTAGTTACTGTACCACGTATCGCGTACCGCGCTCCATGTAATCGCACCCTCACGTTTCTTGCCCTTTTTTATGTATAAAATTGTCGCTCTAATTGTTTTGCGATAAAAGTCACGTGATCTTTTTGTCGCTGAAACAGCCAGTTTGGCAAGCTCGTGAAAATGCTCCTTTAAGTGACATATGAAATCACGTGACTTGTTTGACGCTAAATATGAGCGATAAGCGACATCATGAATACGTACCTTAATGTTTCCGAACGCAGCCCAGTTCTCGAAAATTTGAATCACATGACATTTTGCTGCTGCAGCGCATGTAGCGTGCTGCGCATGAAAAGTCAGCTTAATATTACATAGTTTGTTTCTTCACTTTTCATTTTCAGTAATATTGAAACGTATCGAAAGTTTGGGTACAATTACATAATAATAAATATGTACTAATGATAAGAATCATGTTAGCACATGAAAATGTCTGTGAGTACGAAATTATATTATCTGAAAATTGCGAAAACGAATGTTTTCCTGCTCATATTATAATACTAGTTTAGGTTATTTTCGTGTACTTAGACTTTATTTTACATTTAGGTCAATGGAAATGAACAATTAATTAAAATTAAAGTTAATCATGTTATTTATTATTCGTCAATTAAGAAACTGTCGGCACGTATCATGCAGTTTTGTGCCAAAATGTTCTGTCATCATGGTTCGTAGCATCGATAAAATTTACTCACGTATTGCTCTGTATATTTTTAAGAAAAAAAAAGAAATAAAACTTTAATTCTAGTGTTCTGGCTTTCCAAAACGAAAATCTACAAAGACTGGAAGCATGGAAGAATTAGCACAAACTATGAAAGGTGGTCACAAACGAATTGGTCTTACTACTCTAGTTCCTTTTCCTGAGAAAAATGTTGTATGTAAAATTGAAAAAGATCCATGTAAAATAGAAAAGTCAGAAAGGACATCTTTAATAACTGATTATATAAAGCTTCATAAGCATTATCTCAAATTATCAAAGATTAAATTGACATGTATGTATATCAGTATACACACACACACACATACATACATATTACACTACTAATTTAAAATATAGTTAATTATAATTAGGAAAAACATATTTTTTTAATTAAAACATTTGATACATTGCAAACTGTTTCATAAGCACTTTAATATATATATAAAATTACTAACCAAATTAAAATTCTATTTTATTATAGCTCTTGTTGTAGCAACAACTATGGCTGGATATGCACTAGCTCCTGCACCATTTGACCTTTATACATTTGCAATGTGTTCTTTAGGAACAGGCTTAGTCTCTGCCACTGCAAATACAATTAATCAGTTTTTTGAAGTTTCTTTTGATGCACAGATGTCACGAACAAAAAATCGAGTATTAGTACGTGGTCATTTAACGTGAGTTTTTTTAAACTTTTTTATTTTGACATAATTAGTTAATTTTATGTAACTTGATACTAAATATAATGACAATTGTATATATACATATACATCATCAGGCCTGTTCATGCAATAGCATTTGCAGCAGTATCTGGTATCATTGGATTGTCCATACTGTACCATGAAGTAAATGGTATCACAGCAATGCTGGGTGCTAGCAATCTTATTTTATATACGCTTATATATACTCCCATGAAACGCGTTAGTATTGCCAATACATGGATTGGCTCTGTTGGTGAGTATATATCTTTACATATATCATAATATTATAACTAAACTTGCATTATAATTTTATTTACAGTAGGAGCTATTCCTCCTCTTATGGGGTGGGCAGGTTGTTGTGGCAATGTACTGACGCCAGGTGCTTGGATATTGCCTGCTATTTTATATGCGTGGCAATTTCCACACTTTAATGCTCTTTCATGGAACTTAAGACCAGATTATTCACGAGCTGGCTATCGAATGATGGCTGTTATAAATCCAGATTTATGTCGTAAAACAACTGTTAG
Source organism: Acromyrmex echinatior (assembly GCF_000204515.1). Next base: position 37,395 of record NW_011626816.1, on the reverse strand, counting down.
ATATACAGTAATTTTAATGGCTCTATGCTATTTAGCTCCTGCATTGGATGTAACCTATTGGTGGTTTGCATTGGCTTCGACACCACTCAATGCATCTTTTTTGTATCTAGGTAAAATGCACTTTTATTATATATATATTTTTTTTTAATTATATAAAATTTACATGCGATGTAATTTACATACACAATGTATTTAAAAATTAAAGTCAAATTTTTACAGTGTATTAAAAGAAAAGAAGAAAAAGACAATAGTTTATCCAATTAAATTATTAAAGCTATACTTGTATAGTTTTATAGCTCTTTGAATAAATTATTGCTTAAAACATGATTTGACTATTTACACATTTCAATATGCTGTATAAATTTGATCTCAATCTTTTTAGATATTTCGTATATATATGTATACACTTTTTTTTCTATATAAGTACATGATATTTACATAATTTTAGCTTGGACATTTAATAAGCATTCGGATAGTGCAAATTCTAGAAGATTATTTCGATTTTCGTTACTTCACCTACCTCTGTTGATGGTGCTGATATTGTCGAGTAAAAAGTATTGGGCTAACACAGACACACAGGGAGATAAAGTCGAATCTTCTCATAACGAATCAGCAAAGAAGAATGATTTACTGACTATTTTCACTGCACCTATCGTTACTTCTTCTGTATAGTTTTATTCCATTGGACATGTCCCAGTAATAGTACAAATTATTACAATATCGTCAAATTTCAGGTAGAAGATTTTAAAGCTTATATTACCTCATTAACTTTTCAAAATATGATATTGTGTAAAATAGATACTGTAGATATATTCAATTGGATTTGTAGTATTTGGTATTAATTTAAAAAATAAACGAAAATAATATCAGGTGTTCTCACAGAAGGTGATAATAAAATTCACCAGAAACGAACAGTCAAAATTATGTACATTTATATATATCTAGTTTTATTTAAAATATTTTAATACATAGTGTCATGTCATATTTTCAACTTCCTTACGCTTTGCCTCGAATTCTTTCGCCATCTGTCTTCTAGTTTTAGTTAGATTTCTGTGACCAGCACAGTCTAAATTTTCTATATAACATTTGTTCCTGCAGCATTGACGACACAATTTATATTCACATTTAAAACCCTACAATTTGAAATAACGCTAATTTAGAACTTTTTCTGTTCAAAGTATTTTTATTTTTTCTTTTATTTTTATCTTTTTTGAAAATTTTTTAAAGAGTAAGATAAGAAAAGTTCACACTGAAAATATTCCAACTAACCAGAGGATTCGGACAGGCATGACACCGATCTGAACTTCTTTTAGGAATCGAAGTTGTTCTATTCGGTCTACGCGCTATCCTCTTAAGCTTTTTTGAACGTTTTCGTGATATTTCGTTTCCTTCCTCATCTCTATATTCACGTTTCCGAGGTGCACCATCCTGAAAATTATCATTATTTTGAAAGAACATTTCTTTAATCATAATATAATAGAAAGATTAACAGTAAACGCAATTAATCGTACTTGACTCATCTACCTGTATTTTTTGTGTGTACTCTTGTGGTGGCTCTCGTACGTAAGGTTGACATAACCACGGTGGTAACTCTAAATTATAATCTAAAAATATCAAAAGATTTTTTAATGTGAACGTGTAACAAATGCAAATAATATTCTGTAGACGTCAAATCATTACCTGTCTTTCCCGTCTGCCATATCAAATGTCCTTCATGATATGGTAGATAACGATCCCTCAAGGCATATGCAACACTTTTAAAAGCTTCCAAAGTGGAGTTGGTGGCCAAGTTTTCTCTTTCTTCTTGATTTTCTGCTAAACAAAGTCTACTCTCTAGTTAAAAGCATGCTGTATGATAAGCATACGTTTGAGAATTGTTTTGCTATTTATAAGTTGACATGATCGAAAAATCAATACATACACATGGTGGAAGAGTTTAAATAAATGACCACGGATGTACGATGCTGGTACCGGATATTGCTCTGCAAGTTCCAGATATTCCAGAGCAGGTTCCCAACAGGCGGGATAACGAGACTCAAATATGTACGGATTATAAAGATTCCCTTCCGCTGACATCACACCTTGCACTTGAATTTCCTCAATGCACCGCTGTACATCTTGCATACATTGTATGTTGCCATTGGCGATCACAGGAATTTTCACGGCATCCCTGATGAAGCATATCAAGTAAAAACACATTAAAAACGAGAAGCACAAAATACAGGGATTCGATTGTAAATAGCAAAAAGCATATATGTATAATGAATGCTTCAAGTGAAATGGAAAACAGGAATTACCTTACTGCTTTAATGTGCTTCCAAGACGCTAATCCAGTTAATGGACCCTTTTGTTCTCTTGTACGTCCATGGATAGTGAGTAAGCTAGCACCTGCATTCTCTAGCATACAAGCATATCGTACAGTACGACTAATTTCTGAGAACACCCGTAATTTACAAGTGACAGGTATGCATAATCCATTCTTTAATGTCGACACTACATACATAAGAGATTTATTATATTACATTATCGTAGAAGTCATTATCAGAAAGTCGAAGATCTGTTCAAGTGTATAATTATTATAAAATGCATGCATACCGATTTTCTTTAACAAGTCCCAATCATCTTGTAAGAAAGCTCCATAATGTCCTCGCTTTGCAATTGCTTGAGGACAACCGATATTGATGTCAATTGCATCACAGTATGGTTCAGCCCAGCGTGCAGCTTCCAATAATATGTTTGGATCACTGCCACAAAACTGGAAAACGAATTACTATTGCACAAAATTTAATGTCAAATGTTCTTTTCTCTTTCATTTAAGTGTTGCGCATTTAAAATATTTACTTGTACGAAAATGTTTGAAAGATTATTTAAAACTATTCATCTATTGAATCTTGGATCGAGCGCATTATTTCAGTCGATTGTTTGGTCACATACTTGAGATTTGGAGGAATTCTAATTAAATTTCGAGGAGTTATATCCTCCTTACATTTTTAAATTTTGTTCTTTTGTTAAATGTTCCTTTGTATATGTGTGTGTGTGTGTGTGTGTGTATATATATATATATATACACACACGTATATAATCCCGAAAAATCTCATGTAACTAGTCGAGGATTAATTTTATAGTCTATGAAATTGCAGTCCTATAGTTGTGTCAAGCAGACCTGTACAATCAATGGACGATCTTCGCTAGTACTAGCGAGAGCTTCTCGCCTATATTTGGGATCCCGACAGAATACAGAGGAGTGCAACATTGGCGTGTAACAGAGCTGAGCGCCGTGTCGCCTGCTGAGTAATCTCCATGCCAATTCGCTCGCATCCACCATTGGTGCGACTATGTAACGCGGTGAACCCAAATCTTCCCAAACGTTAGTCCTCTTCTTCGAGACAGCATCCTCTTTGTCAGGTGATTCCACAGTCTCGGACATTATCTGCGCGCATTATGAAGGTCGCATGAGCGATACTTATTATTTGCGACTACGCAAGACTCGGGGCTAAGTTATACATTTAGCTTCCCCCCTCTCTCTCTCTAGAAGGAAGTGAGGAAACTTATCGTATGTTAATGCACGATGCAATAATGTGATGTCACTTGCTGGCATTACAAATTCAATAAAGTGACATCAATTGCGCCATATTGCACATTTACAAACTGACGTCGTACGATTTGAAACTATTATACTATACTATAATCGCGTCGTGCAACTACTTGGTATTATGTTTGGCCGATCGTTAAAATGGTCTCAATTTCTATAAAATTGAACTTCTTATCTTTACATAATGTCTAACTGTAATGTCTAACTTGATATTATAACTGATATTTCTTGCAAGTTATATCCGGCTGTTTCTTTCTTACGAGACAAAGCATTTGTATTAGTGTAATTGGTTGGGCATGGCACATTATCAATTATACAGGATGCCCTCGGACGTTTTCATCATATAAAATTATAAAAAGCTTGAATAAATTTTTGATCGATAATACATCGTATATATGAATCTTGTACACAAGAAGAAATCGAATTTTATTTCCAACACATTGCGTTGTATCTGCCAGTTTTTGTATCACATTAAAATGTACAATTATATATATTATTAAAACATTAAATTTACAAGTTTGATTAATAATAATAATATTAAATGATGTTATTTTCTAAAAAAAAAAGAAGAAAAAAAAGGCAGACTCGTATATACGATAAATGTATATATTCGATTATGAGGAGGACTCTTGCTAAATCGCTTGTTCGGCTTGATATTCCTAATTCCTAAATAGTAACAGCTCAGTGCCGATAACGTTACTCGTGTAATGGTGGGAAGGCGAATATAGAATTCGATCGCGACGGCGATCTCGGCGTAGCCGGTTTCGAAAGCTCCGACTCCGGTATGGGCGACAGTTGAGCGGTCTGCGTTACGACATGCGAGCCGATCTTGAAGTGCGGTCTCTTCTTGGAAAAACTCCCGCTCCGTCGTGTGCGAAGGTGAGTTTGATTTCGTTTAGATATCGTGGAGGGCGGCATCTGCCCCAAGACGGAAATATCAGTGGTGTTTGAAGATACTTTTCTAACTTTCCGAACGGTGCGGGAAAAATCTAGGGCGGGTAGCCTCGCCGGTGGACGTGGATAATCCGGTGGTGTCGTCAGTTCCATCGTCACATTCCGTGCTTCGACATTCCGAGCCTGATGTTCGGCTGATGTTAAAGCAAGTGCGACGTCCGGAGGACTGCCTGGTTGCGGGATGATCTTGTTGCCGCAATGACGAGCGATCGCTGAGGACGAGCCTGTCGTCGTTAACCGTTGTCTCGAGCCTTTCCTCAGACGAGCCTGCAGAAAGGTCTGTATTCTTCTCATTGTCCCGCAGGATCGTTTCGTGGGCTCGATTCTATTATCTCTGTCGGTGCGACGCTTTCGTCCGTTTCCATCGTGCCTGCTGCCGGCATCGGGATGGTTCATGATGGAGAAGCAACAAGACACCGGCGAGGGCGTGGAGGATGATTTGGTATCCGGCGAGTCACGCATATGATTCCTCAACTCCGTCGTCTGCGAGGAAGAGACCTGAATAGAGGTCTCGGTGGTGCGCGAATCGTAAGAGAAACAAAGACGAAAATTCCGGCCACCTCTCGTCTTGGAGGAGACATCCTTAATGCTGTTCGCCGTTGCTTCGTCGTTCCGGGTTTCCTCGGGATGCGTCGAGCAAACGTACACGTCCGTAGTCACGCTGGTAGTATTAGTTTTTCGTAAAGGGCCATTCTCGCAGAAGCGAGAATAGAGACCTCGCGCGCCAATCCGGTTGACGCGATCCTCCTCGTCGGCAGCTACCAGGCCAGAGGTTGTTCTAGACGTTGTTCTAGAGTCGGCGGCGGTAGCAGTGTTTCTCTCCCGTTTGTTGCGCACATATTCGTATGTGGTGAGACCGAGGCAGGCGATATAGCCGTGAAAGAAGCAGAGGTGTATGAGCATCACCGCGGCAATGGCCGAGAGAATACCGATGACGGTGACGAGGACGAGCGAGCCGGTGTCAGGCACCGGCAACAACGGTGGCGTCGCCGTGCCGTTATTCATGCTCGCGTTTGCCCATGTTCCGTTATTGTTCCAGTTATTGTTGACGAATAAGTGTGCGTTAACGAGCACGAGCTCGCCGAGGGCGAGCGCGGTAACCGCGAGCCGCCGATGCAATTGTTCAACCATTTGCAGTGATGGTCGAAACGCGGTACGCACTTGTTGCAGATGGAACAGTGCTTGGTACGCCGACCACGCGTCGTTATGTTGCAAAGGTGGCATCGGCCGTTCTCGATGACATGTCGATGCTTCGCACGGTCAAACTCCGGTACGATCGCGCGAACTGGTCGTGCGCGTACCTCGGGATCGGCCGGATCTAACAGCAACACTGTCAGATGGCTCGACAGGTGCAGCAGAAACAACGCGGCAAACAGTGATGAAAGGACGGAGCGCAGGTCGGGCAGTACCGGCGGCGTCCTGAGAGTCAGCAACACAATGAAGGTACCGACGAACACGATAGTCAGCAGTACCCAACCGACGATCTGTTGAGGATGCAGTGGCAGCTGTAGCCCATGAACGCGCCGGAATCTCCTCTGCTCCGGTGGCACGTATCCTGGCTGCGTATCCCGCCAGGTGGTGCAGCACCGGCCAATCCTATTATTATTTACACACCTCTCGTTTAGCATTCCCCTTAGTATCGCTCTTTCTCCACTCGATCATTTATTTCCTTTCTCTTATTTACCCTTCTGTGTAAACGTGCTTTTTTGCTTCTACCATGTTTAATCCTCCATCACCCTCCTTGTTTCTTTTCATTTCAATTTTTTTACTTCTTTTTCCCACATACATTCTCTTCTTCTCCTCCTACCTTATCCCTATGTACTATATACCTCTATGTTATACTTCATTTTTTCTATCGAATATTATTTAATATTAAACAGCCAGTACATCATTTAAATACTCTCACTACTCTCATCTTATATATATCAAGTTATATATTCTTCCAATAATCCTACCCACTTTCACATCATGTTTTCACATTATGAATAGTAATTTATAAACTTGATCTTATCTCGCTTTCTCTCTCTTTTTTCTCCTTGTCATTTGTCATTCATTTCCTTACTTTTATAATCATCTTAAAAACATGATAGTCTCTTAACACTACCGATTCTCCGAAAGGGCATGTCAATTCCTTCCTTTGTACCTACAATTTCCATGTTCGCTTTAGTACAGGTAGTTCGAATACATACATAAAATACGACTCGTAATGTCTTCGCGATTTAGAAAAGCACGATAAACGATATGCCATTAGGTTTCCGCGCGACACAACGTTATTCTTCCTCTAACAATGTAACGTAAACCTCGACGAGGTTCTTCCTCTCCTCGCGTTTCCTTCGCCATTCCATTACGTGACACACTCTTAACGGTAGACGATCTTGAACGGATCCTCGTCATTTTACGAATCGCCTCGAGAAACTTGCCGTCCGTGAAACTAATAGGGATTTGAGAGCAACAACTATTCTAATTGGCCACAAGCGGAACTCGGAGTGCTGTAGCAGCTGCAGTGGCTATACATTGGTGACAGTGGTGACTATTCGCCGTCCTTGTCGGCGACGCCTAAGCGAATCGATAAATCGCGGTTGCCGCGGAAACCAGTACTTTGTTTTCAGAACATTTCAGAACTCGCGCACGCATGCGACGAACAATGCGAGCACGCGCACACTCGCGCTCGCGCGAAATTTCTACGAGATACCTAATGACCGAAAACTGCAGATATGTATAATTTAATGAATAAACGAAAACGTTTACGCCTAATTTTCTGCTAATCTAATAATTTTGATTTTTATTAAACGTTCGTTAGAACGTCGACGCTATTCTCCTCGAGTGATTCAATTAACTTAACTTCAATTAACCTAACCTAACCTAGCCTAGCCTAGCCTAGTAAAAATTATTGCGTTAAAAAATATTGGCGTAATTATGGTCGGAAAGTATTTAGAAAGATTTTGTACGAAATTCCAATAAAATGCCTGTGATCCTGGGTACGCGATTAGATATCGATCAAATTTAATGCGAGTAAAACGAAATATCACTAACCTCACTTTGTGTAATTCAATCTTTTCAAACAGCAGATGGAATGAATTCACCAACATCCCTCGAATCGATTAGTTTTAAATATCATTTAATATTGCATTATACGTCAATCACGATTTTCTCTCGACATATTCTCAATCTTTATCCGATTTATTATAACTTATCATGAAAATTCAAAAGGAACATTCAGAAAGATATCTGAAGATGATCATTGTCGTCCGCTACAGCAGGCAGCATGGTAGAAGAAGATAGGTGAGATAACTTGAGCGATGCGCAGTAGTCGATTTGGTTATATTCATGGAATAAAAAGAAGAAGATCGAACTCGAGGATGAAATATTGAGTGCGTTCAAATCGACAAAGCGGCTAAGGGTGAAATCGCATGGTACGGAAAAGGACTGCGGAATAGAGAATGCGTTAACAACCAATTAGCGCTATTCGAAATAACGTTGAATAACGTTGATTGGTTGCTTCTATGACGCATTCTCTATTCCGCAGTCGTTTTTCCACTGTGTGATTTCACCCTAAGCCTACTTGCCGATCAAATGAAAACAACTTATAAGATGCGTTCGGCAATGTAAATCTGAGATGCCGAGCTAGCAGATGGCGAGCTTGATCACGTGATCTTCGAGCAATCCGAGTGCCAAGAATTAATTCCGAACGCTACAGAGCTGTAAACTGTCCTTTAAGGTTAGATTATAAAATAAAATTGTTTATTTTTATGAATAAATAAAATAAATAAAACCCTATTAATTAAAAATTTCTTTCGCTTTACTAGACATTAATAATAGCCTTATATACTAAAAATAGATCATATAAATATTGCAGACTCATATGCAATGTGTTTTCTTAAAAAAAAATATTACATTGCAAAATAAATTTCAGCAATTTATAAATTGTATCACTTGATTTATTGGGTCATCTAAAAAGTATCTGCGGTACTTTGTCACTAGATATATGATCATCAATACACATCTAGTGACAAAAAACCGCGGATACTTTTTAGATAACCCAATATTAATACAGTTTGATTTTACAGTTTTATTTCATTCTATATATGCAACATAAGCTTTGATCTAAGAATTAATTAGCAAATTCTTTGTTTTTAAATACGTAACTTCAAATTCATTGAAAGAGGAAAAGAATTAAAAACTTACTTTTCTCGTTAAATATTGTACATAATGTACTCCATCAATTTCTATTTGATAGAGCATTTGTTTGAGCGTTTGTAGACTCAGACATTATAACAGTTCAAATACATTATTTGTAAAAATATTCAAAGAGATGAATGTACGTTATGTGTTAATGAATCAGTTGGATACATTATCCTGTAAATATACAGGTTATGAATTTAATTTAAGCGCGAAAATCTGCATTAGCTCTGCGAGCTCGGTCTTTGAATCCGGAATGGATCGAGCAGCTCGATTGGCTCTAGAAATGTTAGTACCGAGCGCAGATGAGATGACATATAGCAGAAAGATTGTCGAACGATTTTCGTAAAAGAGCAAACGGACGCCTCCGATTTGCAATGCCGAACGCACTTATAGATCCAACCAGTCATTTTCAATCATTTGGTGAGCAGACTAGCAGCACGAACTAAAAGTATTATTTGTTTTGTCTCTCAGGAGCTGCTCGAGATCGCTCCGAATAAACCCAGCATACTCGAAATGTAGGATTCGCACATATGTACGATATCCGTCATACGATGTCCAACATTCATCGTAATAATGGGGCCTCGTATACATTCAAGTTGGCTGACGCTTATCGAATGTCGTTAGTCGTAAAAGATAGGACCCAATCCAAACGTTCAGCAGCCGATATCGGCCTAGTTTTCACTGAGGATTTAATCCGGATCAGAATGTAAGAACCAACCAGCTACAGTCGAGTATTCCTCTGTTACAGTCGAACGATAGGGGAATGCTCGACTGTAATTGATTGATTGAAAATTAGGCCATCGACAGCCGATACAAAAAATTAAGATTATGCGCATGCATATGACGTCTCCCGACTGATTGTAGATCAGGACTGAATGTCATATGTCGTATGACGGATGTTATACTTAGTGTGAATCCTATATTTTAAGTACGGGTTCATTCGGACCGATCTTGAGCAACTCTCGAAAGATAAAACGAATAATATTAATGCTTACAGCATCGCCCTACCAGCATGGAGGGGCACCTTTTTCCTGAAAGCGTACGGGTTCAAAAAAACGGGACTTTCTCTCTCTCGCGAGCAGCGAGTGTTTTAAGGAGTTAGTTCAAAACCTCCCGGAGTCAAGTCTGGTCGAAGAGAAACGGTCTCTTCCAGAGTATCGTGATTTCTAGTTTAATTCCTAAATTCTACTCGCGTGAGCAATCCAATCTAATCATAGGTACATCTTATTTAACCTTCCTAACCGCATCTAATTATTAGTTATAACATAAGTCTGGATATGTGTGTAGCAACTGCAGAAGTTATAAAATACACTAATTACTTTTGAGCAATTATAAGTACGTATATATAATAATATTTGACGAAACCTCTCCTTTTACAATAAACGCCGTCGCGCGTATATGTTTATCGTTTAACTTGGAGATCGTGTGTGTGAACGAGCGGAATCAGCGCCAGCCAATCATCGAGCACCTACAAGGAGCCTGACCAACCAGAGTCCAGACTGAGCCGCGTGTCCCGCACCACGGACCGAACCACCAGCAAGATTCATGAAGGGATTACCGTAGGTTTCTTCTTAACCGAAAGGACGCGCAACTCTCGATTTGTTACCCGCCATTGGTCCCCGGTTTGTCCAGGTATCAATTACCAACGGACGGACCTTGGGACGTAACAGCAGCACGCTGTGGCAACAATCCGTTGGTTAAAAATTTTACATGAAATGACGCACTTCCGACGTAAAATACATTTTGCCGCATCTCATTGAAGTTCAACCGAACAAACAACGAACAGCAAAGAATTCGAAAAAAGAAGTCGAAAAAATCTGCAATATTTGCAAAAAATATGAAAATTAAGTATATTTACAATGAGTATTTACAATAAGTTACATACAACGAATACATTTTTATTACGATTTGAAGTGATGAGGATATTCTAAATTCTAAATAATTACCTAAAATGATAATTGTCCAAATTGTAACTGCACTAACAGTTACATATAATCACAAGTTTTTATCTTTTTAAGTTTTCCATATTAATTTTTGAGCTGAGGAAATAAAAGACACATATTTGAGATTAAACTTTAATACATGTGCTGTTGCCGTTATTCCTTTTCATGCGTAACAAATGTAGCGGAAGCAATTATGAAAAACTTGTGTAAGAAATTCACTACATATACACACAACAGAGATACCAATAGCGTCAAGGCTGTGTGGCTCAGTAACAGAACGAAAGTTTACCAACTCGGAGGAGAGAACAGGCCTGAGATCGAGATGAGGAGCGTCCTGATATTTTTCTCTGTTGTCGTCAATTGTTTATTGGCATCACGTGACATTTTGCTGCCGCGGCGTGCTGCGCATGAAAAAGCACCTTAATTCAGCTAGCAATCCAGCAGGAAAACAAGCATTGTGTGCCGCCGGCTTAAGGGTAAAGTCCCATAAAACGTATTTGCCGCGTAACCGCGTATCCAATTATTGGTAATTATTTAGAATACCTCCCTCCCCCACACCTTAAATCTTAAAAATCTAATAAAAATGCATTTATTCGACATGTTTTCACTCAAAACGAAAAAACCTGGCAAAAAAACGCGGTCAATCTCGTGAATCGAGTTATTAAGCGTTTAAGTTGGAGATTTTAGAGGTTAAGATATCTGTCATCCTAACTCAATATAGCGCTATATATACGATCTGCATTAATTACACAGATTCACTGCTTTAAAAACACATTTACTGCTTTATAAACACAAATTCATTGCTTTACAAACAAAAATTCACTGCTTTGAGTACACAAATTCTTTAGCAGTGAATTTGTGTTTGTGAAGCAGAGAATTTGTGTTTTCAAAGCAGTGAATTTATGTTTTTAAGTTTGCGGGGAATGCTTGTGAAGTGGAGAGATGTTGATTATATATCCAATTCAGAACAGTGCTGAGTGATTGTTTCAACGACGCATTCCCTATTCCGCATTTGCGAAAAAGCGAATGCGTCATTGTTCTAATAAACCGTATTTTGAGAGGTTAAAATAATTTGATGCTGATTGATATGATGGAATTGTCGAGACGAATGAAGCAAAGACAAAATTTGAGTGCATAAATATAGATACAAGATAAAAAAAGAATGATGCATTACGTACGATTTCATGTGTACGCTTTTCCACACTTTTCCATCACGCCAATTTTGTGTGCTATGTTCACACGATGCGGAAAAATGATAGTAAATGCGTTAAAGTAGTTTAAAAAATTATTGAGATTGTAAATATTGGGTCATCTAAAAAGTATCCGGTTTTTTGTCACTAGATGTGTGTTGATGGTCATATATCTAGTGACAAAGTACCGCGGATACTTTTTAGATGACCCAATATTAATTGTAAAACATTAAAACTAATGATAATTGTTTTTACAATTTGAAAAATTATATTTCATTTTAATAAGCAAATTATTAACATGAAGTTAGTAGTTTTTGAATTATATTCATGCTGGATACATCTTTGACGCATCATGTGAATATAGCACACACAACTTGCGTAATGGAAAGTGCGGAATAATGCTGATTAGTTGCTTCAATAACGCATTTTATATTCCGCAGTCCTATTCTGGACCGTGTAATTTCACTCTTAGTTTTAGTAAAGCTTGCAATAAACTGTTTTGATTCTGAATCTCTTTTCGCGCCTTCTCGAGATGATCGCGCAATGTTCTACCCTTACCCCTCCCCTCCTCCAATCTTAGCAGAGCCATAAAGCTGGTTCTACATTAGTTGCAAGCCAAAAGGCAAGTTTGTTGCGACAACCAATCTGAAGCTTGCATTTTGAAATCAACGTTTCATATTGGCTGTCGCAACAAACTTGTGATCGGCTTTTAACTAATGTAGAACCGGCTTTAGTCTCATCGTAGCGTCGCAAGCGTTGAGATCCAATAAACATCAAACTAGTTCGACTCTGATTGGACCGTAATGCTTGCGACTCGCGCGACGCTGCGATGCGACTAATGTAAAATCAGCTTAGACTCGTTCTACAATCAGTCGTATGTCGGTGTCATACGCATGGACACTGGATTGTCAGCTGCGAATGAAGTTGTTATAAGTCGGTAGTTGTGGTCGGAATAGAAGATAGTCCATTCCCATCTTTTTCGACTACGACTAGATGAAATATAACCTTCGGACAATATTTGTGTATGAATAAACAAATATTTTTATACGGATATATGGATATATTTATATTATATTATAGAATCACTAAATGTAGATGAAATAATTATTGATTTTGTTCGCCAAAATTATTACTTGTATGATAAATGATGCGGATTTTAAAAATGTTAGCAAAAAAAGAGATCTGTGGTAAAAAATATCCACAAATTTGAGAAACTGTTATGGTATAACATGTTAAGTAATTTTTTATTTGTTAAATTATTATTATTTAACATTATTATTATATAAAAATAGTTATTATATAAAATTATTATTATATAAAAATATTTTATAATTTAATTCTTTTGTATTAAATTTAAGAAATGCCTATAAGAGCTGATACTGAGTGAATTTGTATATACAAATTTATTCAAGTTTAATAACTTGAATAATATACGTTTCGATCATCGTTTTGATCCTTTTCAATATTATAAAACTAATTAAATCAATGCATAGTAGTCGTCAAGCAAGTGGAGTTGCATTATTCTACAATCATATTGGGTCATCTAAAAAGTATCCACGGTTCTTTGTCACTAGATGGTATTGATGGTCAACACATCTAGTGACAAAAAACCACGGATACTTTTTAGATGATCCAATATAATTTGCATCCAATTAATAATAAATTTGAATATGTATTCAATGTTTATTTGTATTCAAAGTTTTCAATATCCATTGTATTTAATGTATTCAATGTTTTCAATATCCATTTTTTACATTTGTTCCGACCTTCCGACTTCCATCAACGACTTAATTATAGAATAGCAAGTCGTATTCATGTGCGACATACGTCATATGACAAACGACAGCCGACATCGACATACGACTAATTGTAGAATGGGATTAATATGCTGGATCCGACGTACGTCGTACGACGTTCTGCAACCAATCAGAAAGCAGAATTTTATTTTGTCGTTTGACAGTAATAGGGGAATACTCGACTGTAATTGGTTAATTCTTACATTCTGATTCGGTTTAAATCCTCGGTGGAAACTAGACCGATGATATGAAGCAAAATCCTATTTTTTGATTGATTGTCGTACGACGCACGTCGGATCCAACAATTGCTCGGCACTCCGTCTCGTGGTTGCCGGTGCGAGCATTCTTGTAACTGTGATGTGACTTTTTCACTAGAGCGAAAACGTGAAAAGTGAAAATTTTTATGGACATTTTTATGTTCGTACATATGCACACACACATTCAAAGAAGTTTCACTTTTCACATTTCCGCTCTAAGGAAAAAGTTACATGATCGCTACCCTACTCTACCTCTGGCGCGCTAGATACTAATGTATCCTTTGTGCCCGTTTACAACACAACCGCTCGGTCTCTAAATTTGGACGTGATTTGGTCGTATCGTCCTCCTATCATTTTCTTTGGAGGCGAGAGTCAATAAGTAAAGAAGAAGAGGTCTGCTGAACGCGACCATTCTTATACTATGATATTAACCTCGCATATAGGTAATGATAGGTAATATAGATAACTCTGTGGTTCATGCGTGTATTTGCGATTACATATGTAGACTCGTGTATCGCAGTTAAAATCTGGCGGCGAGCCTTTTTCAGCTTTGTGCGATCGTTTTAAAAATCATTTTGAGTAAAAACGATCGATTTATCGTTACGTCAGATTAGTTTGAGGTAAGTCCTTTCGAAACACGCTTGGCGATTCTCACGTTTCTATAGTACATTCTAGTACATGCTCTTATGTCACTCGAATTTTCGTCCAGCTTTGATGCAGAATTTCACGTTGAAAAACTGAATGCGCTCTTCTTAACTAATTTGGAATTTCCCTGAATGTGGATTTGACCTATCTAGGATGGCGGGAGTATTCGATATTGAGTTGCACGATGGAGATGCTGCAAATCAGGACGAGTCAGATGACGATGTGATTGACAATAGAGAAGTAGTGTGCATGTGTCTGATAAGCTATAAGTTACATTCAACAGCAACATATTTTAATTTGATCTCTCCTTCGTTCTTAGGAGGAATATAATCATGCCGCAACCGTAAGCGCTATATTAGAGTAAGCATTTCACTCTTTAATAGAATCTCCTTCATATTGTTGATTATTATTAAAGAACAGAAATATTGGCTTACTTTTTAGATCCGACAACTTGGAGAGGGTTCAATTGTCTGAGCAAAATGTGAATCCTGGTCAAGAGAAGGCTGGTCCACAAGATTTTGAATTGTGTAAGATTTTAGGAGAGGGTGGCTATGGAAAGGTCTTCCAGGTAAGGAAAGTCACTGGAAAGGATAAAGGCAGTATCTTTGCTATGAAAGTACTACGCAAAGCATCTATTATACGAAATCAGAAAGATACCGCACATACCAAGGCCGAGAGGAATATCTTGGAGGCTGTAAAACATCCATTTATCGTAAATCTCATGTATGCCTTCCAAACTGGTGGTAAATTATATCTTATCTTGGAGTTTCTATGTGGTGGAGAGCTTTTCACGTACCTTGATCGTGAAGGTATCTTCTTGGAGGATACAGCTTGCTTTTATCTGTCGGAAATTATCCTGGCCCTACAACATCTTCACAATCAGGGAATAATATATAGGGACTTGAAGCCAGAGAACATTTTGCTGGATGCCGAGGGCCATGTTAAACTAACAGATTTTGGCCTTTGCAAAGAACACATACAAGAAGGCACAGTGACACATACATTCTGTGGAACGATAGAATACATGGCTCCAGAGATTCTAACTAGGAGCGGTCATGGTAAAGCTGTAGTGGAGTTTCGGCGCTTTTATGGTCGACATGCTTACAGGAAAGCCACCGTTCACCGGAGACGACCGAAGGAAAACTATCGAAAAAATTTTACGCGGAAAGCTGAGTCTTCCACAATATCTGACGCCAGATGCCCGAGATCTCATTCGAAAACTCTTAAAAAGACAAGTTGTTCAAAGATTGGGTTCAGGTCCGGAGGATGCTGAACAAATTAAAAACCACAACTTTTTCAAGCACATAAATTGGCAGGACGTGATTGCTCGGAAGTTGGATCCACCATTCAAGCCGTCCCTAAAGAGTGCCGACGACACGTCTCAATTCGACGAGCAATTTACGGCGACTGTGCCAGTCGATTCACCGGTTGAGAGTACTCTCAGTGAATCTGCAAACATGATATTTCAGGGTTTCACGTATGTAGCGCCGAGTGTCCTGGAGGAAATGTATGCACAGCCAAGAGTTGTCAATGCTAGGAGCCCGCGTAGAGGACTATTAAACAATACGGGTTTTGGTGCAGCGGCGAGTCTACATGGTTTCTCCTCGCCTAGAACGATGGATGTTCATTTGCGCCCATCGTTAGATCTACAACAACAACACAGGCAACATATGATGGGACCTAATACCATAGAGGATACCGAAATGGTTGATCTCGGCCAATTACCGAACCGTTTATAGTGCTGCGACCCATTGCGCGCAAATTATTAGCTTTTTAATGCAAATTAGGGGACGAAAGGAACATAGCTCATAAATCTGTTTGTATCGTTTATTCTCACATTTATGTGACGACAAACAGAGTTATATTTAGCAAATTTAATATATTATGTATAGCAAAAAGTTATAAGCACAGTGAGTTTGTGATCAGTCTTATCTGATATCGCGATATTGCTTGCGCCTGTGTGTGCAACTTTTCTTAAATCTCTAACAAATTTCAAAAGACAGCCAAACGTTTCTCCGCAATGCCAGGGAGCGAATAGTGTATGTCTTTTTGCTATGTAAATACGTGCGAATAATTGAAAGCAAGTACATTCTTTACAAAATATTTATGAGCAGAATGCAGTTCAAATCTAAAGATTATATCGCAATAGTAATATACAGATATCGCAATCATATCGTTGATTGTAACGTAATTGACTAGTATTAAACTATTTCGAACAATATACATTGATTCATTCAACTCTAAATTAACGGACGCTTTAGAAATAATGCTTACAGAAGAAAATATTTTTCTTTTTCTCTTTTTCTTTTCAAAATCACATTGTGCGATTAAATCTTTTATTTTTTGTTTTAGATCGTGGCAATTTTTCCTATAATATTTTTTTTCTTTCTAGTGCTTTAGAAGATTGCAACATCAGTTTATTTCAAGTAAAACATTGTGCACTTCGAGTGAATATGTGCGAATTGAAATAATTTTCTAAACTGTCGGAGAATTTCATTTTCCATGCAATGGATATACAAATGTTGTATACATATGTAAGAGACACGTTTTATTTTAATGCCGACTTTTTAAGAATAATTCTATATTTCGGATGTTATTCTGGATGTTACGACGATGATTCGCACTTGTACAATGTCCCATTTTAAAGGATCCACATCATCAAATATCTCAGAAATATTGCATTAAATTGAAAAGTATTTCAGACAAAAGTTTTGACTTCGAGGAGGACATAAGATGATATCATTGGTTTGATCTTGGGTGGCGTTGTCAAGGTCACTTTCAATTTTTTAAATTCAATGAGAACCACCCATTTTTTTTATTAGATATTCTTGTAGCTTACCTTGAGAGCTTTCCAAAACACTTAATTAAGTTTATTTTCATTAAGTACTTTTCGAATTATAAGGCTTGCAAGTTACAGCACCGCTGGCATTAGCATTACCCAAGATGTCCGACCGACGGCTAAAACTTCTTGAATGTTGTTTAGGATCATGATCTGAATAACACTTGTCAACTCAAGATCAAGGTCATTGGAGATTGTTCCTTTTATTTTCATTTTTGCACTAAAATTCATTTTTAAAAATGAAAATAAGAGGTACAACCTCTCTCCAATGACCTTGATCTCGACAAATGTTATCCAGGTCATGATCCTAAATAACATTCAAGAGGAATATTAACCGTCAGTTGAACACTGGGTAATGCTAATGTTAACGGTACTGTAACTTTCAACTTATAACTCGCAAAGTACTTAATGAAAAAATATTTTATTATAGAGTTCTGAAAAACTCTCGAGGTAAGTTACAAGAATATCCAATAAAAAATGGGGGGGGGGAGGATTTCATTAAAAAAATTCAAAGTAACCTTGACAATGCCACCCAGAGTTAAACTAATGATACCATCTTATGTTCTCCTCAAAATTACAAAACTTTTGTCTGAAACATTTTTTAATTTAATGCAGTGTTTCCGAGATATTGAGTGGATCCTTTAAAATGGGAACTCTGTATATAAGATGGAACATCAGGAATTAAATGTAAATAAAAGTGAGTAGATCCACGATTATCTTGTTCTGTCAATAGTATTAGACATAATTGATTGGCTGCATAGTTTATTTAACTATATTTATATGTGCAAAAAGTCTACCCAATAGAATCGGAAAGGAAAACGAAATTTCTCCATTCTGTCATTCTGTATATATGTATGTACACGCGCGCGCGCGCGCGCACACACACACACACACACATGTGTATATATATATATATATATATGAAAAATGAAATCGGTCCTAGTGTTCTATTTAGCACAACTGTATGATGCACTTTAAGGAATGGCATTTTTCTGATAGAATTCATTACAATTGCTCTTTAGTATAAAAATATGTGAAATGTTTCAATAATGTAATAGGTGTATTCTCTTTTTAACTATCTATACATACATAAGTATGAACATGTATACGTACAGGGCTGGGCCCTATATTTGAAATACTTTCACTTAAAATATAATATTTGCAATACAAATGTAGTTTGTATTTTGTATTTCAGCGGAGCACGTGAAAGTATTACGTACGCATTTTGTATTTAAAATTAAAAGATTGAAAGTTTTTTATATTTTGTAATTCAAATAATAAGATTAATTATCAATCTTAGTATTTAAAATACAAACTACAAAATATTTTCGTATGCTCTACTGAAACATAAAATACAAATTACAGTTGCTTACAAATACATGTTTTTCAAATACATGCCATCCCTGTATATGTATAACTCGCCGATTTACGTAAAGGAGGCACATCCGTATCTCGCGCTATAGCTTGGCACCGAGACACTACAGTATCTCCAGATATATATATATATATATCGAGTTTTGTTGCGTTTATATAATCAAATATATATATATATATATATATATATATATATATATATATTAATTGTACATATAGCTGCCAATCCGATTACTTCCCAAAGTTATAGTATTGTACTACATTGAAAGTGTAATCCATTTGCAAAAGGAATAATCACGCAGATTTCAAAGTGCCCAAGTGTTCAAAGCCTAACGTGGCTAGTATTACGTATATAATATACATTCGTACATTATATATGTAAAAATGTATATGTAAGAACGGATTGTTACTAGCCGTATTAGAAACGAAATAGAGTGAGAAAAACTTATACACATATTATCTATGATTTATTTGAATAATGCGTGCCGTATAAAAAAATAAGAAAATAATCTAGCTAATATTTGTAATATACATATATACACATATATACATATATATACATATACATACATATGAGTGCATATGCGTATATACATATATGTATATACATACACATACATTGCCAATGATATATGTATTTGCAAAAGACATATGTATGTGCATATATATATTGCATTATACACATCATACATATATACATATGTGTATTGTGTGTGTGTGTGTATCACGCAACTAAAATACCAATATATTAAAGTGCTTCATTGATTTGTAATAAAGTGCATGCTATTATAATAAAACATATAATTAATGTTTGTATTACAAATTGTTATTAGAAATGTTTCATTGTCATTGAATAAATTACTGTAATTGATTCAAGTTATTCTGTTAATATGCACGTATCATTGATATATATTAACATTGATTTATATTCATATCTATCCGTAATAATTTTAAAAAGGTAATATAAAATTATGTTGCAAAATGCATTAAGCAATAAACGTTTTTTTTTATTATTAATTTCATAAATGATACATTTACAGTTAACGAGTATTGTTAAAGTGATTAATTATGATACTTTTTATGTATTGTGTTTTGAATGAGTTCTATCCTTATTTCTATATTTAATCTTTTTTTTTCTATTATGACGATCCTTATTTTTATCATATTTTGCATGGCCATTCATCTTCTTACACATGTATTTGTGCTTGTCACAACTTCGTTTTCTTTTATGTTTGTAAATCTTGTAAATGCTCTCTTCTTTAAAGTCGGCTTTTTTCTTTCTTTTTTTGTCCTTCTTGGAATGGAAATTTTCCGAATCAATATTACTGCTACTACTACTATCGCTATCACTGCTACTATCATTACTACTATTACTACTGCTGCTGCTGCTGCTGCTACTGCTGCTGCTGCTGCTGCTGCTGCTGCTGCTGCTGCTACTGCTATTACTGCTATTACTACTATGCTTCTTATTACTGCTTTTTATTTTTTTCAATCTTCTTTTTTCTTTTTTACGTTTTTTCCTTTCTAAAAGCTGTAATTTCCTGTAATTATAAGAGTAAATTTTCCTGTTTAATCATCAGTTTTCGAATATACTTTATCAATAGTAAGAGGATACTACAACATTATGTAGTTGAATTAACTTACAATAATAATTTTTTCTTTTCTTTCTTTGACAGAGATTTTAGAAATAACAATTCTGACTGTTCCTCGTCTTCAGAGACCATAAGATGTTCATGTTCTGGAACTCGTAAATGTTGTTGTGCATCCAATGCAGATCTATAATATAAAAAGCCAATAGCATAAAGCATTCATATACACCAATATTAATTCATTTTTAATATAATTTATTTAACAAAACTTATTTAAATATTATATAACACAACACATATGAAAATAATACATGTATTTACTTTTTCAGAGCTAGACCATCCTCTCGCATTTGTTGCACGAGAGTCATAGTATCTGGTGCAGATGGCGTCTGCGAATTATTTGCCATTACAACACTCATTGCTTGACTGTACAATGGGCATTCCTTATCTAAAAATATTTTTCATTTTATTCTTAGCTGTTGGCAATATCTAATATTCTAATGTAAAAATTGTAACACATCTTAGTACATTTCTTGTTAAAGTTAATGTTGATTAATGAAAAATCATGATGGTTTGCTTAATTTTAGGATAATTAAGGATTATTATATTCTTTATTGAATGGGAGATATTGAAAGATACCAACTAAGAGTTTTGATAAATTCAATATGTGAAGTTGCATTGCAGATAGATTAATTTATTTTTAGTATGTGATCAAAATTTTTTAGAGTCGAAACTAGTTTCATTTGAAATTTTAATAGTAATAAAATTTAATGTGCTTAACACAGTAAGTTTTATTACTATTAACACCCTATATTATGAACTCATCTCTGGCTATTTTTATTATTAGAGTTATATTGTAAAAATATTTTATTAGCAATATTATTATATTTGTTTAAACATATTTGTATCTTACTAGATTAAATTTTAAAATACCTGTATTTATGTGTCCCCATTTATGACATTTGATACATCGTACATTCCTCACTTGTATACCAAAGGGTTGATCTCGAATTTCGCTATCCCCTTTGCAGTAGCTCTCTCTTGGAGCATTGTATTTCCGCTGCCATTCAAACTTGTATTCAGGCTCGTTATCTTCCTTCTCCCGTTCTTTCTTTGCTCCAGGAGGTGGTTCATACATAAAATTGACACTAAGTTTATCTTTACTTTCTTTGCTGAGTAGTGCTCTGAAAAAAACTTTGCATTAGGAACAAAACTGCTCATTACACGATATTTTTGAATTAATTACTTGTTATTATGAAGATCTTGCTCCTTCTCATACTGCACTCGCAGCTCCTCTTGCTTCTTCTTATAAGCCTCTGCTTGTTGTTCCGCCATCCATACCTGATACAACAATATACATTTAACAAAAGGGTATGATTTTCCTTTCCAAATATATGACAAGAGAATTAAAAATATTCTGTTATCATAAAGAGAGGTTAGATCACATTCGTACTCGTTTCAAATTGTCTCGTGACGCCGGATGAAAAAACTTTTTACACATATAATTATTAAATCCCTTTCCCATCTTTAAAAATTTTTCCTCACAATTTCAGATAGCAATTTTATTACAAAAATAACGGCAATCCTCAACATTCAATGCACAACATGAAATTTACAATCATGCACTAGTCTGACCTGACGGGTCTGACTAGTTCCCATCGATCATTACTGGTCATCACTATCATCGACTTTACGAATTTTTTTTCTTAAGTTGCAAGCGCTGATCATGCTTCATTTTAAAAGGCAATTGCAATATAGCGTAGTCCAATCGGATTCGTTAGGTTACTTCGTTTTTTGGCGCAAACATAAACATACGAAATACGATACCTGAACGGAACATGAAATATCCTTTTTAATTTAACGAGGTAAAGCTTGAAAGGTGAGAGGAAAATCCAAAAAAGTAAGAAGGTCAGGGCACTTATTATGGAAATGTTTGGAACGGATTCCAGTCGGAATTAATAGGTGCATTCAGTACTATAACCGCTCACTGAGCGCTCAATAAGTTCTCGTATCTGTTTGGTCTATATTTTTAGATCTAACGGAATATGCCAATCAGATGCAAGAGCTTACTGAGCGCTTAGTGGGCGATTGTAGTACTAAATGCACCCAATAATCTCTTTTTTCAGTGAACACTAGTGTAATTTACATCGTGTACTTGATATATTATACCCCAATATTATACCACTTTAATATATTGTTCTTTAAATACATTACTAAAATAAAATTAACATAATTTAATAGAAAGTTATTAGTTAATATGCGTATTAAGTGGCTTAGTTTGCATCGTACACTTGATACTTTAACTAGTACTAATTAGTTACTAATTAGTTACTAATTAGTAACTTTCTATTGGTCATCTAAAAACCGCGGATACTTTTTAGATAACCCAATATTTAAAGAATGATACAATCCAAATTGTATTGTGTATGTATACTGTACCTAAATTGGTACAGTATACATCATAAAAATTAATTAAATACACATATCTTGTATATGTTTTAACGTATCGCTGAAATTAAGGTCATTCAATAGAAAGTTATTGGATCATCTAAAAAGTATCCGCGGTACTTTGTCACTAGATATATGACCATCAACACACATCTAGTGACAAAAAACCGCGGATACTTTTTAGATGACCCAATATGTATCAAAATAATTAATTAAATACATATATCATGTATATATTTACATAAATTAAGATAAATCAATGGAAAATTACTAGTACATCTATCAAGAGCATGTAAACTAGGCCGTAAACTAGTTTTTTAATTAAATTGTTCTCTAGGGCTACGTCCCAAAACTTCCTCTCCGAAGATTTTACTTTATATGCTATATATAGTATACATTACGTGTACTATATATTCGGAGTAAAATTTTTTTCGGAGAGAAGTTTTGGAACATAGGCCTAGTTTCCACCGAGGTTTAAACCGGATCAGAATGTGAGAACCAACCAATTATAGTCGAGTATTCTCTTGTTACAGTACCAACAAATGACTTGAGGAGAATACTAAATTGTAATTGACCTTTGTTCTTTGTTCTCTGTTTCTTTTATTGTGCAAAGCTTTTTATTACCATGCTACATACGCACCCTTAAAGGTGAAATCACACAGTGCGGAAAAGGGCTGCGGAATAGAGAATGCGTCATTGAAACAACCAATTAGCGCTATTCGGAATAACACAGAAGAACGCTGATTGGTTGCTTCTATGATGCATTCTCTATTTCGCAGTCGTTTTCTGCACTGTGTGATTTCACTCTAAGCGTATGCATAAAGAAAATTATCCAATCACATTTCTCCTATAAAGACTATAAAATGTGATTGGATAATTTTCTTTATGCATACGTTTATGCGGTTATGCAAATTGTGTGGATATATCCTAAAGTCACAGCACAGGCTTTTACATAATGCATAACGCATCATGCACAAGCGAATCAGCTAATCAGAATCTTTCCTTTCTTCCTATTCCATGGAAAAGAAGAATTTCGATTGGTTGATTTCCTTATGCGTTATGCAAGCGTCTGTGCAACGGCCAATACGCGCACAAATAATTTATTGTATTAAAAATTCTAGTAACATTGAACAAAAAAACTGGCATCTAGGGAATAATCGAGTTAATGAAACATCGGTTCAAAAATTTGATTTTTCTCCAAAAAATATTTGATGTCAAAATAATCGAATGTAAATCACTCATCTCTACGGAGGCGCAAGCCATGTAATTAAAGAAGAAGAAGATGTCTCGTATATATCATGGTTTTAAACTGTTCTAAACGCAATTTGATGTAAGTCATTTGACTGAATCGCATGCTGCAGCTGTCTAGCAGAAAATTCTAGATCGAATGATAGTACGTTGATAAAAATCATGAAAATCAATGAGAAGAATATGGTAGCGTTTGCAACCTCTGCAACACCAGTAGATCGTGAAGGTTGGTTGAATAAACGTGGAGAGATAAATCGTGGGTATCACAAGCGATGGTGTGTTCTCAAAGGAAATATATTATTCTATTTTGATCGCCGTGGTGACAGAGAGCCGGTAGGCATGATCGTGCTCGAAGGTTGTACGATTGAATTGGCAGAGGATGAAGAACAGTTTGGCTTTAAGATAGTTTTTCATGGACCAAATAATAGAAGTTATGTTTTAGCTGCAGAGTCCCAGGTAAACAGATGTTCTAATACTATATTTACACTTGTACTTAAAAGTAAATGCATTTTAATGATAGACAGTGGTATCTAGGAATCTATGGAACAATGGATGAAGGCTTTGGCATGTGCCAGTTATGATTATATGAAACTTATGGTGACAGAATTGCAACGTCAGTTGGATTCTGTAGAGGAAGAAACAGCTTCCACGCCGATTCAACAATCTCCTAAAGCTCCACCGAGACAACGACATAATCCGTTCAATAGACCAGACTCTCATCATCGTTCTCAGAGTGTCAGATCGGCGCCTGGTAGGACTGAGAACGTACCTAGGACTAGAATAACTTTTCGTGAGCTTCATACAGCATATGGCAGGCGAATCTTGGCAGATCTGAATGCATGGAGACATGCAAAGAAAAATGCAGAGGCACCACTAATAACTCTCTAATTTTGTATATATTTTGTAGATGATTAAACAAAGTATACTTCCACATTGTACATAATCTAAGAGAATTACTGGTTCAGTCAAGTCAGCTGTACATTAACATGGAGAAAGTAACTCTTGTTATATTGAGTATGTGTGTATGTATGTATGTATGTGTGTAAAGATGTAAAACTAATTTAGACAAAAATAGATTTATTTCATAAAATATAATTCTTACTTATGCAACGTGTTCTCTCTATTCTGTAGAAAATTTTCTAAATTTTTAATTCTTAGTAACATTTGATTGTTAAGATTATTATGATGATTACTATGCTAAGATTATTATGATATATAAAAAATATTGACATAATAGAAAAAAAAATTATAAATAAAATGATAAAAGGAACAATTGCAAGCTGTTGTACATATTTTAAAGAAATTTTTCATATGAGTATCATCTTTTCAATTCTTTTTGTCATAGATGTATGGAAAAGATAAAATGCAGATGTTTCATTTCAAAATATTTATGACTATATATACATACATATGTATGTATATGCATACATACACATCCACGTATATGTGTGTGTGTGTGTGTGTGTGCGTGTATTTGTTATATATTTTATATTATACACATACCATAAATTGAGATGTATTATGTACAATTTAATTAGATGATAAATATGAGTTTGCAAATGTAATGTTTATCAATACTGTGACAAATAAATTATTATGGTTACATAAGTCATCAGGTGCATAAATTACTTAAATTTAAACACGCTTTTTTTTCTCGCGTCTCCAGGAAGATGTCTGGTACCTAACAAAAGACGAGCCTTATCTTCCTCCTGTGGTACAGATTCCTCGGGTGGTCCTCTCGGTTTTATTTGCAATTTTTGTTTAATGGCTTGGCTTAGTATTACACGCCTGGAATCGCTCTTCATGGCCAGAAGCAGATCTAGCCATGTCCATGTCACATTATGATATTCCAGAGTCGGTATGACTAGCGCAAAGTCACGTACATCTTCAAGATTCTTTTCTTTGTTTCCCTGTATGCAAAAATAGTATTAAATTTTTACAAATAATTGGCGAATAAAAGTAACAAACATATAATTTTTTTTTATTTCAAAATTATGTTACCTTGTACGATACTCGAACAGGTACTTCTGGTATTTTAATATATATAAATAATTTGTTCTTGTCTGCTCTTTCCTTCATTTTCTCTACATCGTCTCTCCTCTCGATGGGTACGTAGAAGGATGAATCACGTTGTGGTGCCGGTGCTTCCTCTATGCCTTCCGGATCTCTCTCAGGGAAGCAAAATTTAAGCATTGTATTAAAGAACTTTTTTGTTAAACCTGTGTGAAGAAAAAAGAAATATGATCCAGACATATAATGTGACACATAGATTGTGTCTTTGACACAAGTTATATATTTACTTACCTATCGTAAGAGGCACTACATTGATTTCAAAGTGTTCCTTTACAGAAATCCCTGCTACTGGCGCCTTTTCTCTGCAAAAGACTCGAAGAGCTCTTTGTCGGTCTACAGGCATGTTGCTCTGCAGCTCCGTGGGTACAAGTACTTCCGTATAAATCTGATTCGGTAATAAATTCGTCATCCGAACGTATCCCAGCTCCAGCAAATGTTCCACCGAGTCATCGGTCTTGCTAGTTTTCGTGTAAAGAAAATTTGTCAGAATAAGATCGGCGATACCCAACTGACCGTCCGCATCCGTTAGCCTCCATTGTGCATGTTTAAAACAAATCTCGGCTACCCTGGCTACCGCGGCCGGCTTGTCTTTAAGCGTAGTTGATGCCGTTGCTGGCGCGGTGGTTTCCTTGTAACAACTCAACATGACGTCCAATTCCTCCGCCTTGGCACCAAGTTGTTCCTTACATTCGAATACGCTCGCTTCCAAACGTTCCATCTTGGTCAGTAATTCCGGACTGGACTCGTCGGCCAACGCTTTCTGCACCAAGTACGTCTCGCGTTCCAACCGTCTCAATTTTGCCACCAAACCGCGCACCGTGTTTTGTAATTGTTGTATCGGTCTCTTTTGATCCTCGACAGAATGCAGCTGCAACTGGAATCTCATCCTTTGTAACCTCTCCGAGGCCTCTTTCCGCCTAGGTTCCACATAGAGTAGCAAATTGTTGACTATGTCCAGGATCATCGCATATTGCAACGAATTGGTGCACACATCCAGATCATGATGCATCAAGGTAAACGCGTCGGCCGCGGTTAGATCCTTCCTTTCCCACGGGCTGACTTCTTCTCTAGGCGGAGCTGGCACTTGGTCGACCGAGCCTACATCTAAGGTCTGTCCGTAACCAACATAAAAGAATTCGCACTTGCATCGGGACACTATACGTTGCAATTGATGCTGTGGTCCGCCGCCACCTCCTACTGTCTGACTGACTACACCACCGACACTCTGACCAGATCCCACCAGAGCCGGGACGTCCGGTAGACCGACTATGATAGTAGAATCTTTCTCCTGAAATACAGTGAAATATAGTGAAATACAATTTGCTCTGCGCACAATACCAATATTTACGTTCCGGTACTAACTACGTACTTGAATGTTATCCAATGTCAGCCACATGATATTGTCATCAATGTTGTCGTCGATGTTTGCGCTTACAGTAGCATAGTATTGCATGCATTCTAACGAGCCGACCCAAGTCGTTTTCGGCACGAGAGATCGCTCCTTCCAAACTGGATGATGTACTCTCTGTAGTATTTCCGCTTTGGCTGCTGAGAGAATCACGTATCCCCGGGTTTCGATGCCCTTCAACAGCACTTGACTGTTTACTAGAGCAACTGAAAAGAATTTTGTCTTAGTTGTTAAATCTTTTGTTTTTTTTATAAGGTATTATTGTCCTTGTCTCAAACGAATCTTCGTTTCACACAAATATCATTTGTTAGCATTTACGGATAGAGTTTTCGTACAGAGGACAAGATCTACGTACTCAGCCAGTTTTTATGCAAGACATCGTCTTGGTGACACGCCGCTAATCCCCGCAGTTGCTGTCCTCTAGTTTGCACCGACAGATCGTCGCTGAAAGCCACTGGCTTGTTCGTGGCCTCTGCTATCAATCTCTGCAACATTCCCGCCGCCTCGCCTTGCTGTGGCTTCACGGAGGACGACGGTGTCACGACCTGCGTGGAACTACCTTGTTGATCGACCACGATCGGTCTGCCAGCACGATTTTTGTGCGGATTGAGCATCGAGCTGTTATCCCTGTGGAAACCTTTTAGTGTTGCAGTTGACAGATTCTTTTTCAGTTGCTGCGTCTTGATGAAGGAGTCAAAGAGAGCGAAGGCAACATCTCGATTGGTCTTGGTCCAGGCGCCGCGCAGGTCGTGCACGACCAATCTGTGAATCGGCGTGTCACCACTCACCCCAGCAACCATCGCCTCTCTGCCGTAGCTGACGCGAGCCACGCTCAAGCAATAACACTTCTCGACCGGCTGACGCAGCGATGCGCTCTCTACTTCGTCTTCCTGTAGTGCGCTTTTCAACCAAATCTCGGCGTCGCTCAGTTCGCAATTCATATATATGACGGACCATTCTGCTCGCGGTCGATGAACCAGGCCATCATCAATTGGATGCAATGCAAGATTGTGCTCCGAGCTGCAGGCAACTCGACCACCGGTCACCTCAAAACCTCTTTGCATGGCGAACGACATCCAGTAATTGACGTGAAAACGATGGAAGGCTAAGGTCAACCGAACTTTCCTGTAGTGTCTGCTAAGTTGTTTCTTCCTAGGCCGAATGTTCTTGAACAACGGACCTTTTCTCGTAGGTCTCGTCGCGCCCGACAAAATTAATTTCAGATTCTCGAACCATCTCAACGTGCTGCCATAGAGCAGTGCTGTTGGCGCACTAGTCAACGTAGGTGAGCCAGTTGGCTTGGTCTCCAATGAGAGGCTGACATTCAAGTTCTGAGAACGAAATGCCCTAAACGAATCGTGTTCCTGATTGCTCGAATATTCGGGCAATCGATCCGGGGCGCAGGGTATAGCAGCATGATGATCACGTGGATCACCTAGGCATACCCATGCTAATTTAATGCTCAATCTGACATTAGGCAAATGTAGTAATCGGCAGTCGTCGTATTTACTAGCTGTACGCACATATACATCGAGATCACCCTTAATAATGATCTTTCCTTGCGTCCAATCAAGCTCCAATCCGGTCCATGTGAGCTCCATCTCTTCCGTGGTGTTATATGGATCCAGAGAGCCATGCAACAGTACTGTTAACTGTTTTACGCAGAGTGTCAGTCTACCATGAAGAGCTAATCGCATTTTATCCCAGAACGGCAATGGCGGGCTTGGATCTCTCGATGGATGAAGGATTTTCTCGAAACTGAGATTACACTGTGCTATCACCGGCTCCCAGCATGGACCGAACGCATATCGGAATTTGTCGATGTCCCAATTGAGATCGTGATAATACTTGAGAGATGTCATTCCTCTTTCCACCACTATATCTTCCCATGGCGCGCCGATTTCAATTCTAACAGTCCTCTTCGCTCTCGGTGGTGCTAAAGCTTCCGCTCCGGCTAATCTGCCCCATATATTCAAGTTCTCCACCAGAAGCAGTGGCTGCGGAAAATCGCGAAGTTGAAGCTTCCACTCGGCGCATTTCAGACTGATACCGCGGACCCATACCGCGTTGAACTCCAGACCATCCTCGGGCCAAGGTGTTTCCGAGTCCATTTCTCGGAGTGCTCTCACCGCCTTTTCCGTACCATTTATCGACGGATCGGCTAACGCTAATATCTCTAAATCCAACATAGTCCAGGCGAATAATCGAGTTCTCGCCGGGCCTGCTCGTTGCATTTGTTTCCATCTCTGCACATAGATCTCTGCGTTTTTCTTATTCAAGCTGGCGTATAATTCTTCGACTTTTCCTTGCGGTAGCAATAAGTGTGCGCGGCAAAGTTCCTGTACCTTGGTATCCAACATCGCCTGTCGTTTCAAGCTCTCTTTGTACTCATCCTCCAGTAGCTCGTAATTGTCGCGCAGACGTACCTCAAACGGATCATCGCTAAGCTCGAACGTCCATTCTTTGATTTTGACGATGAAATCGCAGGGCAAGCTCTCTTGTTTAGGTATGCTCGAGGAATGAATTTCTTTCAGCCACTTTCTGATGCTAAGCAATTCATTTTGTATCGCGTTTGTAAACTGATGCTCATACGGAAAGCAAATTTTGATGGAATCGATATTCACTGCCCAGCATTCGTTCCAATCCAATATAAAACCCTCGTTGCTTTGTCTCTCTGCTCGCACTTCTGCGTTATCGGTTATTTTAATCAATTCAAAACCCTCGATCATAATTACATCAGCCATGTCTAAGGTAACTCGAACGTAGGTGAGTCTCCATTCGCCCTGTGACCAACGCAGCTGATCGGACGTCAGTATTAAAAAATGTTTAGTAGAAATATCTATAGAGACGGTGATTCCACCCGTGGCTAGTAAATCTATAACTCGTTTCTTTTTCTGCACTTCTGAAAAAAAAACTGACTGTGAAACTGTGCGTCTCGCGCTACTTGTAAGAGTAATTATACTAAAACATTGACCGCGACTAATTCTTAGCGATACCTTCGATATTACCTTCGATACGAGTCACGCTCATTTCTTTTCTGACAATAGATCTAAAATCTTCAGACTCCACCCAGAATTGCAATAAGCGAAGATGTAAATTAGGACTCCATGCTAAATTAGTCCCATCGAGACTAATGTTCACGGCGTCAGAATTAATCGCAGCTTTGCACTTTCGTATTGCCAGAAATGGATGCGTTAAAGTTTGTGCATGTTGGCACATGATTGGCTCGTTCTTGTTGAGAGTTATCGCACTCATACCTTCCGCTACGCCTACGAATCGCTTTGCGTTTTGTTCCACAGTCGCCACATCCAAACGCATCATTATAGATACTGGAAATAAGTATAACACAAAAAAAGAATTCTTTTTGTGATGGCGTGATATTATTAGTTGAACACTTACGCTCATTTTCTGCGATAAAGAATAGATTGCAGTTTGTTGCTTTAAGATTCAATTGGATAGAATTGCATGATATCGTATCCTTTTTTTCCATTGGTTGTCGATACTTATTGTAACATCTACAATTATTTTTATAATTATTTCACTTGCACGCTATATTTTTCATTTTCAGTATTAATATCGCATACGTAAATTATTTTATTATTACTTGTAAGCTTGCTCAAGAAATTTTGCGAGCTCTAAACTCCATTCTGTTATAAGAGCATCAACTGCAATTCCTATGGCATTGCTACGAGTTGTCGCTAATAATACTCCAATAGAAAGTGGACTGCCCCATTGATGAGAGGTTTCAGAGATATTGTTATTGGCGCCATTCAATGCACAATATAAAGATTCGACGACCAATTCTGTATTTAGATTTTTGGTTTTGTCTATTACAGAAAAAATTGCGAATCGCAAAAATTAACTTAATTAAATTCAATTCATGATTTACTTAAGCAAGAATAAAAAGAGAAAAGTATGACCCACCTGTAGATGAGTTCAGAACAAATTTCATATGTGTCACGCCACAAGATGCTTCTTGTACATCCGGTAATTTTACGTTCAATGAAGAATCATATAGCTCGGTATTTAATGCTATTTCAAAACTCGGTAATCTATCTTTTAATGACATGTTGCTAACAGGCTTTGAAATGTCATTCTCATTACTGTATAGCAACAACTCCCAGTCTCTATGATCATATAGTATTGAAAGATTATTCAGTTGTATATCAACACACAAAATATTCTCCTCCATCTGTAAAAAATACAGCATGAGCGAACATGATTAAAAATTATCATTGTTCTCATGTCATTTACTTTTACATGAATGTGTTGTTGATTCTTACCTTTGTATCGATCGACAGTGAATGTAGAGTTAAAATAGGAACCTTTCCACGGATGCACAAACCATCCAAGCTTACAGTAAAATTCAATCGCGTCCTACTAGCTTGAAACTTTGCATGGACTTGAAGACTTCGTAAGGTACCTTCCAAACCTACCATACTACTGTCCTCTCTACCAGCTATTATCAACAAATTACTGACTTTCAGAGTAAAATCCTACAAATATACAGAGATAGCATGATAAACAATAATATTTGTTACTGTTTATAATAAGAAGACTTACTTTCGGCAAAATAGGTGCTATTCTAGTCATTAAGTTATTATTATTAGAGGAATTATTATGTACATTGCTGCATGTACAAACTGTAGTACTTGGTGAACTTATATCTCTCAAGAACTGAATGAGACCTGCACCGCCAGATCCTTCAGTTTGCGTCACTCCGATACATAATGTCTATAAATGAGATCCCACTTGATTCCTTTTGAAAATTCCTTTCGATAATCAGATTTACTTATTAAAAATCTGTTTACTACCATAAGGCATAAAATAGATTTCATTTATAATTTTAGCGACAACTTTTGTTATAAAAAAAAAACAATCTTTTCCTTTATCAATTTTTTTTAATATTGCAACAAGAGCTCGATGCTATACCTCAACCGAAAGCTCTCCTTGAGCTTTAAATGTGGCTTCTACTGTTCCAGCGAATGTTATTTGAGAGAGACATGCATCAGAAGCATGTCGCAATAGCTTCATAGTTCCACCGACAATAGAAGCAGATGCCAATAGTGTACGTGCACCATGTACAATACTGCCATCTAAACTTAAACTTTCTGCATTCCCATTAGCCAACCAACCATTGCCAAGAGCCAATAGATTAATATTTTCTACATGTACAGCTGTAAACTAAAATGAATTAATAGTTATAAATGTGTGTATATATATAATATATATATATATATAGTTTGAGTTAAATTGTACAATACATAAAAAATATGACTTGTAACTTTAGTATTGCACATGTACCTGGACACATTTTATTATAATTGGAGGTATTTTCTTGTTCCTAAAATCTAATAACTCATTGGACTGCTTTATCTTACACGTCGGACCAACTGGAATATCCTTATTTATTCTGACATCCCTCATAACAACAGCTAACAGTTTTGCTACATCACTACTAAGTAAGCTGCTTCGTATGCTTATTTCTTCAATTTGCTAAAATTAAATATAACTTTCATATCGTATTATATGTACCATATTTATACAGCGACTTGAAAAACTCACCAATGTAAAGCCATTTTTAGTTACATTAACATCACGGAAGATAAAATAAGGTACAGATATATGGCCTACTCGTAAGTGAATTTTATAACGACGTTTCACTATCCATGCTAATAGCCTTGGTACCACTCTGTTGAACAAATAATTGTAATGAACAACTACTTCATTCTAAGATAATATTATTTTTCAATAAATTTCAATACTTACCGAGTAAAGAAACAATAAAGAGTTAAAAAGACTATGCAGAATGCAAATAACCCAGTCATACTTTTAATATATACTTAAAAACAAATTGTTTCCTAACAAAAAATATATTCAACTATCCGATATTATTCTGCAGGCGTAGTTCAATATTTCGTGCTTACATATTATTTATTTTTACAACGTATTAACCAAAAGAATCAGACAGAGTTTTCATTCCATTTCATTAAAAGAATGACATGAAAATTTGAGCAAAACACTTTGGAGCTTAGTCAGTTTGGTGGCACATTTTACAAATTATAGTAATAAACCCAATCGGTAATATAGCAATTCTAAAGACTTCATCGATATTTCAGTCTCATCAAGAGTGCGTTCGAATTCCCCACTTGAGTGTCATCCAACATCCAAAATGTAATGGCTTCTACATACAGAACGCGGAAACGCTTGTCGCGCGACGGAAGTTGGCGCGATAGCAATCAATATCTCGCTTGTTCGGAAGTAATAGATATATAATTTCCACCGTGCTACAAAAGTTGAATTCAATCCAACTTTTGCCGCAGGGAGGAAATAATATTGGGTCATCTAAAAAGTATCCGCGATACTTTGTCACTAGATATATGACCATCAACACACATCTAGTGACAAAAAAACCGCGGATATTTTTTAGATGACCCAATATTACATCATTTCTGGAAGTTTTGCATGATGAGAACGACTTAAGAACATAGAATTATTAGTGCGATAACTTTCGCCGCGCGGCAGACGTTACCGCGTTCTGTGTGCAGGAATCATAAAGATAAATTTTCACGAGCTGCTTAAACCGGCTGTTTCAGCGACGAAAAGGATTACATGATCAAAATAGACACTTGATATTCATCAATATGATCACATGATCCTTTTTGTCGCAGAAACAGCCTGTTTAAGGAGCTCATGAAAATTTACCTTAAAAATCGACTATCACAGTATAAGTACATACTAAAATCACTAGATTTATAAAGTACCGCAAATTCGTATTTTCACGCGAAACGGCTATTTCGAATTTATGCATTTGTATTGCGTACTTTATTTGGGAAAATGAAATCAAGTATGTCAAACCAATGTCTTTTTTTTTTTTTTTTTTTTTTTTTTTTTTTATTTTTTTTTTTTTTTTTTTTTTTTTTTTTTAGTTGTAATTAGTTTATTTATGAATAAAAGAATGTAAATAATCAATTTGTGTTCTTTAGTTTAATACCCATTTATTTATCTTAGAAGTTTTGTGCATAAAAGTGAAGGATACGTGTAAGTACAGTTCAGGAATAGGAAAGTACACATATGATCATCGCATGAGCTTGAGTATTTTTTTTTTTTTTTTTTTTTTTTTAAGAGATTATTCGGCCGAGACAAACGTATTTTTATTCGTCTTTTAGCACGCCAAATAACTTGTAACCTTTTACGATACTGTTTTTTTTTTTTGCACACAGCAACTTGGCATTAACTTTAACAATACGATACTGATAATAAACTGGAAAAAAATATGAAGAAGTTTTTATTGTGTTAATATCAACATAATGATGATGAATTTGCGCCTACAACCTCGAGATTGACAGTTGAAAATGTTTAGAAAATGTACGGTTAGGTATAGGGGTTAGTACAACTTGCGAATTTGAGATTAGATTTTTTCCATATAGTACTCACTTGGGTCTACCTTCCCCTGGTATTGGTCCCCCCCTCCAGCCCCCCCCTTGGCCTGGGGACTTTTTTTTAGGTGGGGATAGGATCAAAAATGTCGGAATTTGAAAATTTCAAGGATGCTATCTCATAGATCTCGATGAGCCAAACACAAAAGGTGGTATACAATTTTGCCCTAGGATTCACGGTTTCGTAGATAGAGGGCTCTGAAGTCACAAAAAAAATAAAAATGTCAGAATTTCAAAAGTTTCGCATTTTTCCCATATAATAGGCCCTGAGAGAAGACGAAAATGTTCTATACAATTTTGTCGTATCTGTCACCGTTTGGGCTGTGGACTTTTTGTAAAGTTGACAAAACATTAAAAGGGTCGTTTGAGGGGTGGGGGGTCACCGGAGGGGGGTGGTTATGAGGTACAAAGTTGTTCCTCTCGTCGAGATACATCGATACCCCCACCCACGAAAATTAAATTTCTGATTTTTCAAAATTTTGAAATTTTTCAGTCCAACTCAAAAATGAAAGTGTCTCGACAACGTACAGAGCGACGAAATAGGCATGTAGGACCAACTTTAAGAATTTGAATTTTTTTTTTTTGAAAATTTTTTTTTCACTTTTTTTTTTCTAAGTCCTACACCCTCCAAAATGAAGGAAAAATGAGAGTGTCAAATAAAT